>VWZO01015545.1:27285-48645 GCA_013396975.1 Bucco capensis
ATCCCATCATCCCTGGAACCCACTATCATCCCTGGAAGCCACTATCATCCCTAGAAGCCACCATCCCATCATCCCTGGAACCCACTATCATCCCTGGAAGCCACCATCCTATCATCCCTGGAAGCCACTATCCCATCATCCCTAGAAGCCACTATCCCATCATCCCTAGAAGCCACTATCCCATCATCCCTGGAAGCCACCATCCCACCATCCCTGGAAGCCCCTATCATCCCTGGAAGCCACCATCCTATCATCCCTGGAAGCCACTATCCCATCATCCCTGGAAGCCACTATCCCATCATCCCTAGAAGCCACTATGATCCCTGGCAGCCCCCCTCCCCTGATGCCTGGAATGGCTCAGCTCTAGCTGTGATTCAGCAGTACACAAGTGGGTGTCAAGCTAGCCCAGCAGAAGGATTTTTAGCTCATCCTTGGAGCAGGAGCTAAAATAGGTCAGATGAATCACAGCCTACAAAAAATGCCTCTCTCTCTCTCTGGTAGCAGGAAGAACAGGTGAAGAAGTTGTTCCTAGCCCCAAAGGCTAGCAAACACCTCTAGTTGCACATCTAGCATGGCAAAGAATTGGGGCAACCACTACCAAAAACTGGGAGTAGAGGTAGTGCAGAAGAAGAGGAAAGGAGGTGGCAGGAGAAGTCCTCAGCAACGATGTGTCCTGTTGGACTTGACATTCAAAGCCCAGAGCTGTCACAACCATGCCTGAAAAGCCAGCAGCTCCTCAAGTGATTTGATCACACTGGGAAAAATCTCTTCTTGCTTGATTTTTAGGCCATTCACACCCCAACCTGGTCACTCACTTTCTTCTCCACTCCTCCCTTGCCCTAACCCTGAACCTGGCAGTAACATTTCCAGGCACACTAAGGGTTAAGAGGTGGTTTGGGCATTCATTCCCAGCCCTGGCTAAAGGGTGAGGATGGAAGAGGTGAAAAGCAGATCCATGGCTTCATTTTCCATGGTACCTTGTGGATTAAATCCTCGAGGTATCACCCCAAAAGCCTCCAGCTCAGGGACTTCATTTTCTTCATCGTTGGAGATGCTGGAGGGCAGAGCTCTTCTGCCATTCAGAGGAGGTTTCTTCTTCTCCTCGTTGGTGTTCCTTCTTCCAGACATCCTGTGTTAAAAGCATGGTGGGAAAACATGCCAGAAAGAGCCCAAGGAGTAAATAAACCCAACTTGAGCCAGCATGGCACAGCCCAAACCACAGCATGAGGTGCCAGGGAGCTCCACACTTTGGGAGCTGAGAGGCAGAAACACAGCAGCCTAGAGCTCTCCAAGGATTGGGAGGCATTTGGGGTTTGTCAAAACACATGAATAAGAGAAGAGGGAGAGCAGGAGGAGGAGAAGAGGAAAGCCTGACACTAGATGCAGAAGGAGAGAATGAAAAACATCAAGTTCCAGGTTAAAAACAACCTCCAAATGAGCATCCTTGCACCCAAAAGAGCAAGTGATATTTCCCCTTAATAAATAAAAAAAGGACATTCTAGAAGTTCTAAGTGCAGTCATCCCAAATATTCCAGTGAGCTAGGGGTTTGTCCCTATCTACACAAATAGGGTGAAGTCGTGCACCCAAACAATCCACTTCTGAAGGGAAAAAAAATAGGGAGAAGGAAGGAAAATAAAAGCCAAAAAGGCAAGGGAAAAAACACTTCTTCACTTCTTTCTCTCCCACTAAAGACCTTCAGGGAAATCTCAGATGTAGGCTGATCAGAGCCTTCTCCTCTGAGCTAGTCACAACTGCTTTCACATCTACTTCAGCAGCAGAGGGGAGGAAAAAAAAAGCCTCCTCAGAAAAACATCCCTGCCTGAGAGAAAACACAGCTTCTCTCCCTAAAAAACCCCTGGAAAAAAAACACAACAAACAAAAAACCCCAACAACCCAGCAATTCCAAATATAGCCATTAGTTAACAGCAGAAAGCTCTGAAAGGAAAAGGGTTAGTTAGTTAGTTAGTTCGCAAAGGTACCTTCTTTTCAGCTGGCTTTTTTGAGGGGGGGGGGAAATGGCCCTTTCTTTCTTTCTTTAATGATTTTGTTTTCCTTCTCTTTTTGCAGAGTCTCTGAAGTGCAATAGAAAGAAAAGTTGGAGGCTTTTAAGGAACCTCTGGGCATCCTCCTCCCTCTTGTTGCTATAGGACCAAGCCCTCCCAACCCCACCTCCAGGGATCTGCCACCACTTCTGGGCTTGACAACCCTTTGAGGGAAGAAATTGTTGCTAATCTCCAATTTAAACCTCCCCTGGTGTAACTTGAGGCTGTTTCCTCTTGTCCTCTCCTTTGTTCCTTGGGAACACACAAGGAGGTAGAGCTGCAGTGCTTTTGGAGGGGTTGGCAGCCTGGCTATCTACACAGGAGCTTTGCCAAATGGTTTCAGCTTGCTCTGGAGAGCAGAGAACCATCTCCTGGTCCCAGAGGGGCCTGCAGGGATAGATGTGCTCCCATCCCTGGCATCCTGAGCTGCAATTGCCATCCCCTCACTCACATGCAAGATGGACTTGGTGCTAAGCATCTGGAGGACCAGCAGCACCCCTGGCTCTCAGGAACACCACGAGCTTTCTGGAGGTGGAGGAGGAGGAAAGTGGTTGCTGATTTCCTTGGCTTTTTTATGTATTGATTGGGGGGTTTTCCCCCCTCCTTCCATCCTGGTTTCAACGTGGCATGGTTTGTGTGTGCTTTGAGCTACTCTCCATTTCCAGCCCCCCAAAATTGCAGCTGCTGCCAGGAGGTTCCAAAAGCTGAGGAGCCCATTGCCTTGGTGCCATGCCTGAGCTAGGGCTTGACAAGCCTCTCAGGGAAGAGATTCTTCCTAATATCCAACCTGAACCTCCCCTGGCACAACGTGAGGCTGATTCCTCTTGTCCTAGCACTGGGACAAGAAGCCAACCCTCACCTCACTCCAGTTTCAGGGAGCTGGAGAGAGGGAGAAGGTCTCCCCTGATTTTGTGGGGACTGATGTAAATCTGAGAGCTGCAGAGAGCAGATGCTTTCTCATCACCTCAACTCCTCTCTAAGTTTGCTCTCCCTTGCCTCTTAGACTTGCTCTGCCCTTAATTTCCCTGCCATGCTGGGAAGCTCCTGACGTCAGGGAGTGGGCAGGGAGAACACAAAGCCCTGTTTTTTTCCTGGAGGGCCTTATATTTAATGAATGATGCCCTGGGATGACTGGTGAAAGAGCACTCCTTCTTGCTGAAGCTGCTTCTGCTTTCTTCCTCTGAGCCCATGCCTCAGAGGCAGCCTGCAGATGCTCGTGGCCTTCACCAGAGCACAGGCATCCTTCCACAACAAGGCACACAGAGGGATCACAGAGTGCTTTGGGTGGGAAGGGACCTTCCAAGGGCATTTATCCAACCCCCCTGCACTCAACAGGGACATCTGCAGCTACAGCAGCTTGTCCAGTTCCCCACTTTCTCCTGCATCAGTGCTTGGCTCCCAGCTATTGATGTTCTTCCTCTTCCCATCATACCCTGAACTCCCAGACATTGATGCTCCTCTTCTTCCTGTGATGCTTTTGCCTCTCAGATGTTGATATTTCTCTTCTTCCTATGATGCTTTTGCCTCTCAGATGCTCATGCTCCTCTTCTTCCTATGCTGCTTTTGGCTCTCAGATGTTGCTGTTCCTCTTCCCATGATGCTCTTAGCTCCCAGAAGCTGATGTTCCCCTTCCTACCCTATCCTGCCTCCCCAGGGCTGCAGGCAGAGCAGAGCAGCTTCTAGCAGAAAACAGGAATAATAATTAAGAAGAATGTTATTTTTAACCAGAAGCAAGTTTCCAGAGATGCTCATTTTGTGGTTTTATTCACATATTTTGCTTTGGGTTTGGTTGGTTGGTGGTTGTTTTTTTTTTAACCCAAACCAGTTAAAATAAATCTGTGTGTAACAGCACTGGCTACCACAGAGAGGACTTGTATTTTGACTTACTAGTGAACACTCCAGCCCTGAAACACATGTCTGTGTGTGTGGAAGAAGGGCAGAGAAGCAGGGGGAGAGAGAGAAGATGGCATCTCTTCAGATGGTGGAACAGTTGGAGAAGGGGATGCAGGGCCAGTTTTCCAAGGATATTGGTGCAAATGTTTCTGTTGCAGGAAGAAAAAGATCCATATATATATATATAGGTACAAACATTCTGGTTGGAAAGCATGGCTTAGGCAATTGAACTCTTCTGTGTTTGAGGACCACTATGTGAGCTGGCCACCTCAGGCTCCACATGAATCCAGGCTAGGCACTGATTCATCATCTTCTCCTCCTCCTCCTCCTCCTCCTCCAGCAGCCAGCACCTAAATAGGTCAGATGAATCATGGCCCAAAAAGTGCCTGTTGCCTGCACTGACTGCATAGATGGCTTCCACCATCTGTGTCTACACTGCTGATGGTTAAGGTGAGGGGAGAGCAATCCTAGGATAGAAGAAAAGGACTTGGTTTTGCTTCTTCCCTCAGAATATGTGGCTTCTATATGTCTTATTGTGGTTGGAAGAGACCTCTAAGCTCATCAAGTCCAACTATCTCCCTATCATTAACATGCCACTAAACCTTGGCCCTAACTACCACATCCCATGACTCCATCACCTCCCTGGGCCAATATCTAACCAGCCTTTTCAGGGAAGAAATTCCTCCTGACATCTAATCTAAAGCTGCCCTGGTGGAACAGAGGAACTCTCAGATGACAAGCTGGTGAACACGTGCATCTCTCTGTCCCCATCTCTGCTTCCTGAGCCAGAAATATAACTGGACATGGAGTAATGCCAGCAAAATAAGAGAACACTCCTAGTGTCTGGCAGGAAGAGGCACATCCATGCTCCCTACTCCTTCCTGACATCTGGATCCAGAACTTTCAGTTGGTTGGATGCCCTAGCTTCTTAGAGGAAGAGTGAAGCCAATCCAGGCCAAGAGACAACGTCCACAGGCTGCAGCTCATGGAGACATCTCCCTACCACCTCCTTTCAGGGAGATGATGCAAAGTGTTCATGGAGAACTGCCCCTCAGCCAAGGAGCTAGAGCAGAGCAGAGCTCTTCCCTCCATCCAAGGGATGAGGAACAGGCAATCCCAGCATGCCTAGTTAACAGTTGGCTCTAATTAATGGAGCACCATATGTGTTTCAATCTTCACGTCACAAAGCTCTTCAGCATCCCTGACACAAAACATTGCAAGCCTGCTCAATCCCAGGGTTTCTGGAATGGAAGAGTTCCCACATTTCATTCCAGGCTCAGAACAAAAAGACATCTTCAGATGCCTGAAGGCCTTGTGGAACAGCTTTGCCTCCTAATACAAACACAGATGGAGCCTGTAGGGCCCCCCCCACCACATCCAAGACTTCAAGCACATCCTAACTTCAGCTGGGGAAAGCATTCAGGTTGGAAGAGACCTCTAAGATCATCATTGAGTCAACAGCATGTCACCCTCCAGTGCTGGGCTCAGCTCAACCCAAGCAAGGCTGGATGAGAATCTATTTGTATTTCAGCTGCCTGTTGAATTTCTTTCACTTAGCAAAGCTCCAAGAGCAAGCCCTTCTTGAGGTGCTTCAGTGAGGCTGGCCACAGCAACTTGCTGATCCATCTTCCAGCCCAAAGGAGCTGAGCAATGGCTTATTTGAGGAAGTGGGCAGTGTTTGGAGAAGTGGCTTCAGATGTGGCTTGTCCAACAACCCAACTGGGTTGCTTTGATAATAGTTTGAGGGGGGAAGGGAGGAGGATGTTCTGGAAGGGAGAAAGGAAATCAAAAGGCTGAATCATGGCCCAGATGTGTGCCAAATATACCTATCTCCCAGCACAAGCTGTGGGCTTGGCTTTCTGGCAAGGCTGCAGGTTCTTCACTAAGCTGAAGCAAGAGGTTTTGAGCAACTAAGATGCTGAATTGGCTTGTGATGCTCCCACCACCAATTTGAATCCAGAGCATGCCAAGCTGCTTCCTGCACCTCTGAAGGACAAATCAGGCAAATGAGAATGAGCTCCTTGTTTCACTTGTCCCATAAGCTGGCTAATCCTAATATTAATCCTCCTGCTCCACACCTGTTGCCTTCAAAGGTTGAATCTCCATCTCTCTGAGCACGTTTTCTGTTGCATCAAAAGGCAAAACACAAGGTATTGTTTGCTCTCTTGCCTGGAGAGGCCAAACAGCACCTCTAGCAATGATGGCTGAAGAGAAAACACCTCATTTGTGGGCATAAAAACCAGCAGAGCCTTGGGATGGCTAGAGAGGTCATTGTTGGAGCTCTTACCTAGTGAAGACTGCTTGATGGTTGTGTTGATTCTCACTGAAACCATTCCCATCCTCTATCTCCACGCAGAGCTTCAAGGAGAAGGCAAAAGATGACCTGATCTCCCTCTAGCCATGATGTTTTTTAGAATGGAAACCTCACATCATCTCCAGGCTCGAACCACCCCCAAAACCAAGAAGTGCTCTCTCACTCTCAGAGTGTTGCCTTGCTTCTGCACGATGCCTCACGCTAGCATGAGTCACAGCAGAAGCTTGGGCTCTTCCACTCCATCCCACAGCACCTCCAGAGCCTTGCAGGGACTTCTTCCCAGCTTGGGCTCTTCCACTCCATCCCACAGCACCTCCAGGGACTTCTTCCCAGCTTGGGCTCGGGTCCTCTTCTCTCAGATCCTCTGCTGGATCCTTTGCAGGAGGATGAGCAGACACCGTGCTTGGGAAGAGGAGCTCAGAGGCAGGGAGAGGATGCTAAAGAAAAGCCTTGAAAGCTACTGAGGTGCTTGTGCTTCTCTCCAGTCATTCCTTTCTTTTTCAAGGCAATTTGTCTTCCTAAGGAAGAATCTTCTTGGCTGTGAGGGTGCAAAGCCCTGGCCCAAGCTGCCCAGAGAGCTTGGGGAGTGTCCTTCTCCATCCAAAGGCACCTGGAGGTGATGCTGAGCAACCTGCTCTAGGTTACCCTGCTGGAGCAGAACACTTGGGACCAGATGATCCCCAGAGATCCCTTCCAACCTGGATTCTGAGGAGAAAGTGCCAATTTGTCATCATCTTGTAACAATTAAGAACAACCCTTCCACATGGCCCTTGGGGTAATAGGTTGATGCTTGAACTTGAGGATCTTAGGAGGTCTTTTCCCAACCATACTCCTGCTGTGATTCCTACCTGTTGGAAGCTAAGTGTTAATCACCACACTCCTTTTTTTTTAGAGGCCCTGAGCTCCAGCTCCCTGGGGATGCTAGGAACACTTGGCAAGCAGAAGGTGGCTTGCTGTGCTATTTCTGAAGCTCTGCACGTGGAGCAGGGTTTTGCTGAGCTGCAGAACTCAGATTGAGCTGTCACTCACCATCTACTTCTCTTTTTCCCCCCGCTTCACTTCTGTTTTAGGGCAGGGATTTCTATCTGTAAAGGATGCACTTGGCTCCAAAGCCTGGTGCCTTAACTATCCTGGCTCTGGAGGGAAAGAGCAGGGAGAGGTGAAGGTGTGGGACAGAATTAAGCACAAATCCCAGCCCTAAGAGTGGTCTCCTTTGGCTCTGCTGGAATCAAATCCCTTCAGAAGCTGTGGAGGTAAAAAAAACAATTTTATTAGCAGTCTATGTCCTAACAATTCCAGGGATTCCTGCTGACAGTTGAGTTTTCAGGAGCAAAGTCTCAGGCAATAACTCATGACCTAGTTCTGAAGTCAAGCCTACAGCTCACAGGTGAATTTCCCTCAGCAAATTGGGGAGAGGAAAGGATGCTAAAAGCAAGCCAGGAGTCAGCACAAAAGAGATCAAAAGCCAAGTGTGCACAGATTTCCACTCCAGGGAGTGAGGAACACACTCAGATCCACACAGGCTTTGCAGACTTGGAGATGGGAACCATCAGCTCATGGACAACTTTGAGGTGACACACAGGGAACCATCAGCTCATGGACAGCTTTGAGGTGACACACAGGGAACCATCAGCTCATGGACAACTTTGAGGTGACACACAGGGAACCATCAGCTCATGGACAACTTTGAGGTGACAGACAGGGAACCGTCAGCTCATGGACAGCTTTGAGGTGACACACAGGGAACCATCAGCTCATGGACAGCTTTGAGGTGACAGACAGGGAACCATCAGCTCATGGACAGCTTTGAGGTGACAGAGAACCATCAGCTCCACCACTAAACCATGTGCCCAAACACCACATCTCTGTGTTTTCTGAACCCTTCCAGGGATGGTGACTCCATCACCTCCCTGAGAAGCCTTTGGGTGAAGAAATTCATCCTAATATCTAATCTGAACCTTCCCTAGTGCAACTGGAGCCATTTCCTCTTGGTCTATTGTTTGTTACCTGAGAGAAAAGACTGAGCCTTAGCTTCTTCCAAGCTCCTTTCAGGGAGTTGCAGAGATAGAAGGTTCCCCATGAGTCTCCTCTTCTCCAGACTAGGGGGTGGAAGAGTTTAGCTGTCAGTCTAAGTCTCTCACAAACAGCAAAGAGCTAGGCTCTGTTGCATATTCAATGTTCACAACTCCATCTCTCCACTTGAAGTAGGAGGATGCTGTAAAAAAATGCATGAAGCTGGGGAGGGGGAGAAAAAAGAAACCCAACAAGAAATGAGGCTGATCTAACATTTCAGAGTAGGGATTTCACTTCAACTTTAGACATATTGAACCTCTACACCCATGAGAGATGAAGAGACTTGAATCCAAGCAGTGGGGATGCTGGTAGACAAAAGCAGAGTGTTGGAGGTGTTAGTGGGTTGCTAAAGGTGTGCAAGGTGTGGAATGATCAGGAGAGCCATGAAAGATGCCAAGAAAGGTCTAGAGGAGAAGTCACTTGGCTTGCTCACAGCAGAGAAGGTGTTGGGTGGATTGATCCCATCTCCAACTGCTTGTCCTAGAAGCTCCAAGCTGGAGAGAAGAGGATGGGAAGCATGGGAGATGAAATGCAGCTCAGCTGGCAGAGCCTGGAAGCACACACACAGCTTTTTTACCTCAGGTGCCCTCCCTTGCTAAAGCAAAGCTACGGATGCCACAGCCATCACAACTCCAAAGGATGCTTTGGAAGGGGCTCCAAATAGCAACATGACATCACTGCAGCTATTCCTGGGCTGAAAGGTGGAGGAAAAGAAGAGAAAAGAGTCAAAATGATCACTATCAAATCTCTTCATTCAAATCCCTTTTCTTACCTCACCACACTGTCCCACTTGGAACTCAAAAGCAGGGATGATGACAGGATTAGGACACTCCCTTGGAGTAGGACTAGCTTGGCTGAGCAAGCACCAGCTTCTTAGCATGTGTCTTAGGTACAGATTTCATGGAATTGGTTTGGTTGGAAGAGATCTTGAAGGTCATCAAGTCCAACTGTTCCCCAGCACTGCCAGCTCACCACTAATCCATGTCCCCAGGGCTTTTCAATCCCTGCAGGGATGCTGACTCCAGCACTGCCCTGGGCAGCCTGGGCTCAGCTAGGGATGGACAACCCTTTTGGAGAAGAAATTATTCCTCATGTTCAACCTAAACCTTCCCTGGAGCAACTCAAGGCTGTTTCCTTTCATCCTGCCACTTGTTCCTTGGGAGAAGAGACCAACCTCACTCCAACCTCCTCTCTCAGGGAGTTGTAGAGAGGGAGAAGGTCTTCCCTGAGCCTCCTCTTCTCCAGCCTAACCAAGCCCAGCTCCTCAGCACACTAAAGGAATCTGTCACTTGATTCCCCAGCAAGGCATCCAAAAAGGAGCTGAGGTCTGAGTGGAGATGCCAGAGTTTGCTGTCTAACAGCTCTTTGGTGCCACCCCATCTCCAAACACATTCAACTCCAGCTGCACCTCCCTCAGCCTTTTCTCTCCACACCTCCCAACCAAACCAAAATAACCAAGGCAAGCCTGCTTATTTTAGGTGGGAGGTTTCAAGCCCAGGTTATTTTCCTTCTCCCAGTTGTTTCTCCATGAACAGATGGCATCTGCAAGAGTGCAGGAGAGACTATTTTTAAGTGTCATATGTTTTTGGGGTTGGTTGTTGTTTTTTTTCTTTCCCCTTCTGCCATGGACTTAGTGATCAGAGGAGAAATGCCAGCAGAGCTAAGCTTTGGAGCTTATCTCCAGCTGCAAGCCCTCAGGAGCTCCAATGTTTCCTGCCAGTGCTCCAGAAGGAACAAGCTGCATCCGGCCAGGCTAGCTGACACAGCAAGAGCAGCAGGGACACAGAGGTCAAGCTGAAGCTCTGCCACCCCAGGCTCATGTCTAGGAGCTGGAGTCATGCCATGGAAGTCCTGGCTTCCACCACAACCCTCAATACCATCACAACTTCCCCATCCATGTTGCTTTGATGCTTTGGGCAAGGCAGCATCTTCTCCCTCAGAATTAACGGAGCTGGGATGCTCTTTAGGTTTGTTGTGTCTTCCTCTTCTTCACCTTTTCCTTCACCTGGGATGAAACTTGGAAATCCAGGACAAAATGGGATGGCAAGCTGGGATCTGACCACGTTTGCATCCCAGCAGGAGGATGAGGAAAGGGGAAGCTTCTCCCCCATGCTTCACACCAAGGTGCTCTGGGGGTGGAGGGAGAAGTCTCTGTTTTCTATGACTTGCAGCAATTAAGGTATTCATCTGAGATGCTGAAGACCAAGTTTCTCCTTTCTAATTAAAGAGGAGCAGGATTTGATCTCCTGAAGAGAACTTCCCACCTGCTAAGCTATTTTGAATCTCTCCTGGTTCCTCTTCTCCTAACAAACCAATCTCTGCTCCCCACACCAAGGGATTCTCCCTCAATTTTGGCCCCAGGAGTGTGTGTGTGTCCAAACCCCACACTGCTGCAGCTCTCTTCCAGAACCATGTCAGGTTTTTAGATGCTTGGAAAAAACAGAATGGAAATGATGCTGAGAAGTTCACTGCTTGCTGATTTCTGCATTGGGAGAGGGTGGAAGAGGAGGAAGGAACAAACACCTGTGAAAGGATGAAAGAAGTCCAGAGGGAAGATCTGGAAATGCTGGAGAAGCTTCTTTTGATCATGCCCTCAAACTGAGCAGAGCTGGCAGCAAGAAATGTCCCTTCAAGGATCAGCTTGGGAGAAGGACACAGCCAAAACACCTGGCGTGGGGCTCATCTCTCATTCCAACAGCAGGTGGCACAGAGAGATGCAGTTATCTTCCCAGATTACCTTCCAAGGCTGGGATTGTAGCACTCCATGGGAACCTGACAGTGCTGAGCTAAGGGTTGGAAGAGACCAACTCTGTGCTTCTACCTGCAACTCATCCATTTGGGGCCAAAACCAGGAGGATTTCCTATACCCAGAGATTGCCTTTAAGCCATTTGAAAGATCCAGCAAGCTCCAAACAGAGCTGGATTTCCACCCAATTGATCACAGAATCCTTATGGTTGGAAAAGACCTCCCCTGCTCACCACTAAACCATGTCCCCAAACACCACAGCTCTGTGTTTTCTGAACCCTTCCAGGGATGGTGACTCCATCACCTCCCTGAGCCTCCTCATCCAACATTCAGCATCCCTCCCTGCTCTGCTGGGAACAGGCCTTAGGGAACAGGGACAGCTGCCTGCCCCTTCCTGAGAGGCCTCCTTGCTCTGCAAGGAGGAAATAAAGTGCAACCTGTTGGCCAAAAGGACACTTTTTGGAAGTCTTCTTCAGCAGCACGAGGAGCCAGAGACTCCCTACCACAAAAGCATCATGAAGGTTGGAAGAGACCTCCAAGATCATCAAGTCCAACCATTGACCTCCCAAGGGATGCTTGGCTCCACTAAGTGCCCTGAGCAGCTTGGGTCAGGGATTGACAAGCCTTTTGGGGGAAGAAATTGTTCCTTGTGTCCAACCTGGTGCATTTTTCACTCCTTTTAACTCCTGAGCTGACACATCTCCCTGCTGTCAGGAGGTAAATTCCCAGGCAGGAGCAGTGCCACTGGAAGCAGCTGGTGCCAGTCTCACACCTCCTGCTCCTGGGCCCTAGCAGCAATGCTGCTTTCCCTGGATGATGACAGAGGGAAGGATGAAGACATGACCATGCCCTTGGCAAGCAGCCGCTGCCCAAGGCAATATCCTCTCCATCCCCTCTGCTCTGCAGGCAGGTTATGCCTTCAGATGACTCTATTAGCACTTCCAAACAGAGCCATTTGGGCCCAAAAGGAAGGTCTGCAGAGATGTTAGCTGTTGCTTTGCCTCGTGGAGCTGCAGATGAATTGCAAGCACTCTCCAGGAACATGAAAAGCCCACACAGAGTGGTGACAACTTTGGTATCATTGCCTAGTACAAGAGCCCACGGGAGTCATGCTTCACTATTCAGTCATTAGTAGTTTCATGAGGGGGGGGAAAAAAAGGTGTATTTCTCCCCATCAAGCCCAACCATCAATCTATCATCCCTATGCCACTAAACCGTGAGTTTGGGAGCAAATCCAACACCATCTCAGCTGCCAAAAAAAGCACATTTTGGAGCATGCAGCATTTCCTTCCTCTTTTTCCCCTTTGTGAAGGAGTTGAACAGTCCCATCAGAAAGATGAAGTGACCATCAAGCAGTGGAAAGAGAGGAGATGGATGAGCAGTTCTTCATGCTTCTCCCACACATTCCAAGCCCAGATGATGATGGCAAACCCACACAGCTAAAGAAACAGCCTTATTCTGGAAAGAGAGAACCTCTGAAAGGCAACAGTGAGCAGCATCCAAGGTGGATGCTGTTTCCCATCCCTTTCCAGGCATCCAAGCAGCAGAGTGGGGAGAGGAAGGAAGAGTAAAAAATCCTTTGGATTACACTCTGAGATAAAAAAAGAGATTCATGTGTGTGGCTAGAGTTGTCCAAACATATATATTGAGGGGGGGGGGGGGGGGAACTTCTGGATGAGTATTAATCCCAAACAAACATTTGGCACAGGGAACAGCCTTCTTCATGAGTCACTGCCTTGCTTCTTCCAAGCGTGAGGAAGCAGTAGTTGGAGTATGGGAACACTCCCTAAACCCTTGGGAAGGAGCAAGAGAAAAGGGGAGAGGGGAAAGAGGAAGGAGAAGGGCCAAAAGAGCTGACCAAAGGGGGTTTTTAAGTGCTTGGCATGTTCCTTTCCAAGTGAAGGACATGAGCCTGCTCTACACTGCTGAGCATCCTCTAAGCAGGCATAGCTGGAGCTGTGCCACCAACACACCTGAAGTCCTCTGAGCTCAGGGAAGGGTTGAAATTGCATCTACACCTCCCTAAAAACCAACAAGAGATCAGAAACAGAGAGACCAGCAGCCCAAAAGAGTCTCTCTGCACACCTAGCTTTGTGGCTTCAGGAGCTGAGCATCCTCTCTCCTGGACCCAAGTGCCCCATGTTGGCCTGGCAAGGGGTTTGCTTCTTCCTAGCATCTCAGGAGGCAGCTCCAGGCTAACAAGCAGCCTAGGGAGAAGGGAATTCTTGTGGCTTATCCATCCAAACCACAAGATGACCAGATTCCATCAAGGAATCTTGGTGGACCCAGATTCCAGCAGCTCTGTCAGGGCTGAGTGATGATGCTCAGTGGAGTTGGTGATGAGTTAGGTGCAAGCAGCTATGCTCCCAGGGAGGGGACAACAGCTATGCAACCCCCCAGGGCTTCTTAGGAGCACTTGATCTCCACAATAAAATCAGAAAAAGAAGTTGTTTTTCTGGCAGACTTCACCAGGATTTCCATCTCTCTGCCCTGGGCTTGACTGGAAGATTTTGGAGGCCATCAGCTGAGCTCTTAGCCCAGAAGGAAGGAGAAAGGGAAGAGTGAAGACATCAGAAGAAGTGAAGGACCTTCTGTTGAGTTCATGGAGCCCATCCTAGAGCCTGGAATTGAAGGGAAGAGAGGATGCTTCTCTCCTGAGGCAGTGTCACTTGCTAGATCCACATATGGCAACTGCATGGGGAGCTGAAAAGCACCAAGCCAGGGCTGTGTGGAGGAGTTGCTGAGCTCCTGCCTCTCTGCCAGGTGTAAAGGCAGAGAGAGAACAAACTCTTCTAGCAAAAAATAACACTGTGGCCTCTGAGCTCTTTTCCCTCCTCTCCTGACACATCTCCATGCCAAATTCCCTTCACCCATGTCAGCATCTTCCCTCCCTTTCACAATCTGGCCTTGAGTGCCAGTGCTACCTTGCTTGCTGGAGGGATGGCATGATGCTAGAGCTCTGCTCCTCATGCAAACACTTCAGGTGGATAATGCAGCAGCAGTGTCTGACAGAGCTTTGGGGACAAGGGATCTAGCTCAGCTGAGGCAGAGGATGCCCCACAGCAGCCATTCAGGCTCTGCTTGGGCTGCTCAATGTTAGTTTAGCTAGCTGAGCTCAGGATGCTTGCAGCTAACTGGCTTAGAGCTCTCCCTGAGATCTCTTCACCAAATTGCACTGTGCTGTGGAGAGAAAAAAACAACCTCCAGGTGCCTTGGGAATCTCTCCAGGGAAGGAGACTCCCCAAGCTCTCTGGGCAGCCTGGGCCAGGGCTCTGCATCCTCACACCAAACAAGTTTCTCCTCCTGGGATCCAGTTTGTGCCCATTGCTCCTTGGCTTAAGCAAGTACCTGGAGACAATCCAACCTCCTGGACCCCAGAGGAGCACAGCATTCCATTCACAGCTCCCCATCACATCACACACAGGAATGCTGAGGTATTTTGGGGCCTGATTCCTGTCTGTCAGCAAATTTGACTCCTCAGCCAATTGGAGAGCAAGGCTGGAGTCTCGGGGATAATTCTATTTTCAGAAGTTACAGGGAGCTGGGAGCTGGAGGAAAAAAGGAAAAGAGACCAAAATTAGTCCTTCCCATGAAGGGAAAGGAGGGAAAACTTTGCTGCTGGAACAGAGCTCTTTTGGTTGGAAAAGAGCTTCAAGATCATCAAGTTCCCCATCACTGCCAGCTCACCACGTCCCTCAGCACCACATCTCCAGGCCTTTGCGACCCCTCCAGGGATGGAGACTCCAGCACTGCCCTGGGCAGCCTGGGCCAGGCCTGGACAATCTTTTTGGAGAAGAAATCATCCCTAACATCCAAACTAAACTTCCTCTGGTACAACTTGAGGCTGTTTCCTCCCTGTAGTCACTCACTGGAGATGAGCAAGTGAAGCCCTCAGCTGGCAGCTGGACTGACAGAGCATGCAGCATCCCTGGCTGGTGAGAAAAGTGACTAATGGAGGGCAGGAATGCTGCAAACCATCTCCTTTGGGAGCTAAAAAATAGTCAACTCTGCTATATTTACTCTTTTGGGGAGTATCTGAACCTACTTGTGGCTGAAGGAGTGTGAAAGCATGGTGTGAACGACTGGGAAATGTCAGCTATGTTGCTGAGGAAACCTAGCCTGAACCCACATTTAGCCCAAATTGCTTCCAAGAGCAATCTCCATTGTTATTAAGCTTCTCTAGAAGGGCAACAACCATCCCTTTCTTCTCCTAGAGCATCACACAACTGCATCCATTTGCTCCCCACCAGGGAAACTAACCAAGTGTTATTCCCAAATGACCCATTTCCTCTCCCTACTTCAGGCAGGGTTTCTGCCACTTGCTTTTGGAGAAAGACATGTGAGCAGTCCCTGCTTGTTTGTGGGGGGGCAGAAGTTTGGGCCCCACAAAGATCAGGAAGGGAGAGGGAGACACACTGAGAGCACCAAGGAACCAAGCCCTAGGCTCCTGCTCCTCCACAGGAATGAAGCCTCCAGCTACAACAAAAATTATGTTTTCAACATCTAGAGGTTCCTGGAGATGGTTTGGAAGAACTAAGCTCATTCTGCCATTCAAATGGCTCAAAATCCAATTCTGTCTCCTAAGGAGCCCAATCAAGACCATGATGGGGCCTAGGATGTCCTCATGGCCTCTTAGGTTGGATTTTTTTCCCTCTGATGAAACACAGAAGGTCCAAACCCTCTCCATAGTACCATGATAGAATAGCAAGGTGGACAGGAGGAGGTCTAGCTCAGCTTCCACATCCTCCTGTTGGCTCAGTGATGCTGCTGCCTGAATCATGCTTGCACTCAGACAAATGGCTTGGGTCTCCCTCTGCAGAACCATTGCTCCTGGCTCTTTGCAGGCATCCAACAGCAATCCTGCTGTGCCCTCCCTTCCAGCAGGAGGAGGATGGATACTCTGCAGCAAGATAAATTGCTCTGCCCACCTCCTCTGCTGCAAGTCCTGGCTCTTCAGAGGGAGTCTCCCCGCAGAACCTCCCCTCCTGGAGGTGTGGCACTGCAGTAGGAATATCCAAGCTCTGAGAGACCACAAAGAGATGGATGCTGCTGCTTCCTCTAATTCCAGGGATATTCAGGTAGGACCAAGGTGAGAGGAGGAGGAGCATCACCTTAACGCTTGCGTGCATCCTTCCACCAAGCTCCTCACCAGCAGCAAGGCTGAGCTCCTCACATCCTTCACTTCTCTGCCACCAAACCTCTTCTCCTCCAGCAGCATTCCTGGGGCCAGGCTGATGGAATATTCATCAGCTCCCATCTGACAGCAGCAGCCAGAGAGCAGATGACCTCCAGCATGCCAGGGGAGCAGCAGCATCCCAACAACACCTGCTGGGGCAAGAGGAGGGAGAGCTGCTGGCACTCAGCAGCCTGACAAGGAGAAACAAATGAGGAGGCAGCCAGGTCCCATCAGAAGGCAGGGTGGGAGCAAGGAGGGCAACCAGGGGGATAAATTGGACTCCCTGCCTTCTGCTGTGGTCAGGAAAAGGAGGAAGGGAGCACACTTGGGTTGTCCTCACCCTGGCCCCTGGTCGATCCCAGCAGCAACCTCCTTCCCTTGCAACTGCACTGCAAAGCACCACACAGCAGGCATGGAATTGCTATGCTTGGGAGAAACCTGTCAGGACATCAAGTCCAACCTTGAACCCAGCACTGCCACGTCACCATGTCTTTCAGCATCACACCCATGCATCTTTTCCAGCCCCTCCAGGGATGGGCACTCCAGCACTGCCTGGCACAGGGCTTAACAATCCTCTTGAGGAAGAAATTGTTCCTAATATCCAACCTAAACCTGCCCTGGTGCAACTTGAGGCTGTTTCCTCTTGTGCTATTGCTGTAGAGAGGGAGAAGGTCTGCCCTGAGCATCCTCTTCTCCAAGTCCAGTTCCCTCATCTGCTCCTCAGCACACTTCTGCTTTAGACCCTTCCCCAGCTTCATTAAGCTAGAAGCTTGGTCCCTGAGATGCAATGTCCAGGTCAAGCAGGGAGCCTAACCCTCCCCATAGAGCCCTGGGCTTGGGCAGGAGCATCCCCACAGCTTGCATCTCTAGCCTTGGGAGCAGGAGGGGGGGATTTTGTCCCCTGCTTTCCTCTCTCTTCACCCTGCAGGATGCCTGATTTCCAGGGAGGTTTCCAGCCCTGCACTGTTCTGCTGGCACTGCTTAATCCTCATACAGGCATGGAAATCATGAGGAGAATGCTCAACAACTTGGGAAAGCCTAGCAAACCACCAAGCAGCCTCCACAAAACACAGAGGTACCCAAGGGCAGCCCCTTTGCCAAGGCATTTTGTTGGAGAGGAGCTTAAAATACACACCACCAAAGCCCAACCCAGTCTCTTGTTGCCCTGAGAGCTGACAGAAAGCTGAGCTCCCACCTCCAGAGGCAGGTGGGCCATGCAGACTGCCTTTGAAATCATGCATTTCTTGATGAAACCCCCTGTGCTGGGGAGGATCTGGATGCAGCTCCACGGCTCTGCAGGCTGAGCAGGACCCAGCACTGCTGGCAACTTGGACAAACAGCACCATCAGCTGGTTTCTGCTGCAAAGAGATGTGCAAAGGCACCCAGGCCATCCCTAGAACTCCCTGCTTCCAAGCTGCCAAGCAGGGAGAGAGCCCCACAGCCCCTTGCTGAGTCTCAAATTGGAAGCAGAAGCTTCCCAAAGCCTGAAGGGAGAACTTCCAATGTGCTGCTGTGTCTTGTCCTTTGCATTGCTGTTATATCTCAGCTTTACAGCATCCCAGCATGGTTTGGGTTGGAAAGGAGCTCTGGGGATCAGCTAGCCCAGGCTCACCCCTAGCAGCTTGCCCAGCATCCNCTCCTGGGATCCAGTGTGTACCCATTGTGCCATCCCTGGGCACCCCTGAGCAGAGTGTGGCCCCAGCCTCTTGCCCCCTGCACCCTTCAGCTCTTGCTCAGCATGGAGCAGCTCCCCTCTGCCTCTGCTCTCAGTCCTGATTCCACTTACTCTTCTCCCCCCTGCCAAGGACCACTTCCAGTCACCTTGAAAGGATGCTGAAGCATCACAAGTTGCTGAGAGCCCAAACAAACATCTCTGCCTCCTGCTGAGGTATTTTGGGAAGACCAAGGGACAAAACAGCACTGAAGTGCACATGAAAACATCTCAGCAGCCACTCCTAAGGATGCCAGAGGAGGTCAGGTATCCTTCAGGATACTAGTCTCCTGGGGCAAGAAGGTCCCCTCATCTCTTTGAGACCTCTGGCAGTTCACATCCTAGCAATACCTTGGAACTCTGACCTCTATTCACTTCTACTAAGGAAACAGGAGCTGCAAGGAGCTGGAAGCTCTCCCAGATGATGCTCTCTGAACAGCCTTGGAGACAAAGCAACCCTAAGCTGATATATCCCTTGCTCCATCTCTTATTAAAGAGACCAAGTTTGGTTTCCTGAAGGGCACAGTGTGGGATCAGGCCAGGAGCTGGACCAAAGGATGATGCTTTGCTCCCTGTTTTGTCTCAGCAGCAGTAAAGCACAGGTTATGCTTCTGAATGGCTTAACCTTCTTGGAGCACTCAGGAAAGCTGGCACAGAGCAGGGAATTGCAGGCCCATCCTAAAAGAGCTCTTGTCATTCTCTCTGGAAATCTTGGAGAAGTGGCCAGGGCCCTTTTCCATCAAACCCCTGCTCTAGGAATGCTGCCATGCTGGCACATTCCCCTCACAGCTTGCTCTCAGCTCCATCCCACCCTCTCAGGAGATGCAAGCCACCCCAACCTGTGCCTGCTGGAGCTGCTGGCACTGAGGAAGAGCTCCTGGCACTGGCATCCTTGGGAGACTGAGCAGACAGCTCAGGCTTCAGCAGCTCTGACCTCCCCATCCCTCTACCAACTCTGTCCCCTGAGGGCCTGAGCCAAACACAAGAGCTTGGGGCTGGACAGAACCAACTCCAACCTTGCTTAGCACTCCCCTTACACTCAACTGAACCAATAGGAGGAGGAAAAACTATGTAAAACAGCAGCAAGTCTTCAGAGGCAAGCTCATTGCTGAGATGAAGTGAAGCCTTAGCCAGGTCTAGCTTTGAAAGTGTTTTGCCAACACAATCACTTGGCTGAGAGCTTGGGAAAAACAACACAATATTCTGCCAAAGGTCATGTTGTATGAACACAAGCAAGAGGTTCTGTTAGAGGAGCAGGTCTCATGACTACCTAGACCTCTGCAGGGAGCCCACAAGGTAATTAAAACAATTTTGAGGGCAAGGATGTTGTCTGAGCTCAAAGCAGAGCATCAGGGCTGCACCTCACTTGCATTAGAGGGAGAGGAATCAACCCTCAAGTAGGTTAATTTGCCTTAGAGAGTTGTCATAGGACATGAAGAAACAGCCTCAAGTTGCTCCAGGGCAGGTTTAATTTGGATATCAAGAATAATTTCTTCCCCCAAAGGGTTGTCCAGGCCTGGCCCAGGCTGTGCTGGAGTCTCCATCCCTGCAGGGCTTGAAAAGCCCTGGAGATGTGGTGCTGAGGGAGATGGGTTAGTGATGACCCATAGCTCTCTTCCAACCAAAATGATTCTATATTACATCGAAACTAAACCTAGCAAGCAGCACAGAAGCCCAGAGGGTTAGGGGCTGGAGAGCATCCAGTCCAGAGCAGGGGAACCTGCAGCATTGCTAGCATGGAACACATCATTGTCTGGAGCTGTTGATCTCCATGGCCAAAGCCTTCAGCAGTCAGCTAAAGCTCCACAGTTCTGGGAAAACAGAATTCCCACTGCCAGAGCTGAAAACTCCTTCCTGGAGCTGTAGTTTCTCATCCCACAGGCTTTGGCTGTTTGGAGAGAGAGAGCAGTTCTGGGAACAGATGGAGTTGGTAATCAAGCTCTTTCTAGGAGATCCATGGGAGAACACAGGGAATGAGGTGGTGGAACAGTGCCTGCAGTACACTTGGGAGGCTTGGAGCACTCCAAGTCCAACTCCCTCCCCTCTGAGGGCAAAGTGGAAGTGACAACACAGCATCCCAAAGCATGACCTGCAGTGGCTGCTCCCCCCCTCAGAACATTGGCTCCCCAAAAAGCTGCTGGAGAGAGAGAGACATTCCAACCTCACACTCCCTCCACAAAAAAACAGGAGAGCTCTCTCCATCTTGTGACTTGTCATTTTGAGTCAGTGTCAGAAGCACTGCCAAAAAAAGAAAGAGATGAAGTAACTGTCTCCAAAGAGCAAGGAGGAGGCTGTGTGGAGCAGAGCTCCTGAGCTCATCCACAAAGCTCTCTTTGCTTTCTGCTACATCCACCCTACCCATCCCAGGAATCCAGTGGTGTCCCACTTTTCCTGGGCTGAAATCTCTGCAAAGCATGGGCTAGCATCCTCCAGAGAGAAGCAAAGACAAAGAAGTGCTTTGAGTCAGCCCTTTGAAAGCCACCAGCACTGTGCCAGCAGGATGGGCTGAGCATCTTGGCCTCCTCAAAAGGAAAGAAGTTCCTCCTGATGTTGGGATGGAGCTTGCCATGTGCCTGTGTGTGCCTGTTGCCTCTTATCCTGTAAAAACAGACCAACCCCCATCCTCTAGATAGATATTGAGAAGATCCTCCATCACCCCTTAGTCTGCTCTTCTCCAGCCTCTTCCATGCTCCAGCTCCATGGCAAAGAGAAGAAAGCCAAAGAGTTGGCAGCCTTGCTCCACAGCAGGCAGGGCTGTGCCCTGGAGTGATTAGCTCCTGGCTCATTAGCTCCAGCAGAAAGCAGAAGTGCAAGCAGCACCCTGCACACTTCTCCTTCACTCCAGCTAAGGCTCCCTTAACCCTTGTGTGGGTGGGGATGTGGTAAGTCCTTGGAGAAAGGAAGCAACACCTCCTCTCCCACACAGCCTGCAAGCTCCCAGTCAGCACCATGAAGGCACCAACGGTGCTGGTGGTCCTCTTAGCCCTGCTCTGCATTGATGGCAGCATGGAGTGGCCAACACACACTGTCTGCAAGGAGGACAACTTGGAAATCTATTACAAGAGCTGTGGTGAGCTGGTTTTTCTCTCTCTCTCTTTGGGCAGCTTCCTTTCTCCTCTGAGCTGAGCAGAGAGGTTTGTGTGCAGGGAGAGAGGCACAGAAGGGATCCTGAGCTGGGCTCTGCAGCTAGAATAGCTTTACTCTGGCTTTAGGTGACACAGACCCAAACCTAACTGGGGGTAGATGGAAGAGAATCAAGAGGAAAGAATATCACTTCATTTAGGCTAATCAACAGCTGCCCAGCACGGAGGAGATGATTAAGAGCTTTGTCTTGAAGTTGGGTACAAAAGAGAGGAAGATCTTGGATCTCAGTCCTTTTCACCCCTGGGACAACACCACACTC
>VWZO01015546.1:0-16509 GCA_013396975.1 Bucco capensis
CTTCGTTCGCGAAGCCTAGCCATGATGATTGTGACTGTTATGACATTGGTTACAAGGTTCCTTGTTCTTTCTCCTATAAGCAGTTAAAATGAAATTTAGCCAAGACCTGTAAAGTATCTTTATTAATGAGGAATTCTTTGTGGTATGCCTGTACAATGAGCTTACCTTGAGAGGTGTTTGGACTCAAGGCTAGCTAATTCGTAACAAAAGGGGTTGTCTTAGGCTGAGTTACATTTGAATGGATGGGCCAAATTGGCAGTGGTATAAGGCAAATGTAACAGACTAATCAGAGAAGGGAAAGAAAGATTTTTCTGCTGCTGTGTGGTTATACTAAAATACTATCAGTGTTGTATGATTACTCAACTGGTTTGTTTACTTACTGTTCTTACAAAACCTAATTATGAGCCAGAAAAGATTCCTGACTTTATAACCATTTATCGGTAGAGGGTGCTATGTATCTTTTGCATTTGATCTGCATAGGTCGTATGTTTATCATAGGTATTTTTAGTTAATAATTTATTATTCAAAATTTAGTTCAATTATACCTTTCCTTACATTAGCAATGCAGTTTACCGTAGTAGATCTTGATAACAGTAATTTGATTCTGCAAATGAACATGTTTTCTATTTAGCAATATTTCATGTTATACTGTGAAAAGCTCTGTTATAATGGTTTTATGATTAGAGAGTGTTTGCTTCTATTTATATATGGTGATAAATCTATGGAATCTAGTTTACAAAAACACAAATACCACCATTGCATTTCTTAATGATAGTTGCGGCCAGCGTGATAACAGTATCATCCAATGAGACATGCAGCTTCTAAGTAGCTGTGCAGGCGATTCAGCATTAGGGAGGCAGCAACTGAATGTCAGAAGGAGGCTGTGTGGAAAATAGGGATAAAGAAGAAAGACACAGCAAACGTGAGCCAAGGGGAATAAAAGATGAGAAAAGAATAAGGAGAGACAGAGAGAGATGAGGCTGATGAATAAAAGGCATAAGGGGTAGATGAAGGCCAGATTATGGTTTCTGATTTTGGAATTGTTGGTTTGCTAGTTCTGCCAGCTCTGCCTTCCCAAATTCTGCACCCTAATTGCCTTTTCAGGCCTATGAAGTTTTCAACTTTTTCCCACAGTCAGTGTCGCATCTTCTTGTGGACTCTTCTGGCGGTTGCTGATAGGTGGAGCTATGAATTTTCCCTGTAAACAGGAAACAGATTATGTGCTCTTTTGACTTTTGAGTAATCTTCAAGTCTGGTAGGAGATGATTCTATCACTTAAGTTTATTCTTGGAAGAAGTCTTATGAATAAATGAATTTTGATTTCTGTGGACTGATAGAGCAGAGTATCAAGGGACTATCTTGGCTTATCTATCTGCCCTTCTTCTATTTCCATTCTTGGTAAATGTGGGATAGAAGTCATTGTCCAATTTAGAAATACACTTGACTTCACTTGGTTTTTGCAGAAAGGCAGCTATAGATGCAGAAGGTTTCTGGAGATAGCTCCTCATTTAGGAAGACATGAACAGCTACTGTTCTAGGCCCCTGCTGTTTTGTTCGGTTGCTTTTCGGGCCGGAATTCCCAGGGTAGTTTTTCCACATATCTTTGGCTGTGCCTGTCTATGTCCTGCTATGAAGAGGGAGTCACAGGCTTGCACTCAGAATGACAAGAAACAGGACAGCTCATCCTGATGGGAAAATAAAAATAAAATCCATTGCCTTCTTTCAACCTAGACAAGTTTGCCAATGAGTTGAGCACTTCACAATATGCAAAAGGCACAGCTGGCCTCTCTAGACCTTATCTGTGGGGATCTTCCTCCTGGGAGGCATGCCTCTATCCTTCCTCCCCTTCCTGCCTGAATCTGTTGATTGACATCCAGGGTCTTGGACCTGTTCCCATCTCTTCTGTAATCTTTTGTTATTGACTGTTGACAAGGTGCTGAACAAGAGCCACAAAGGAGATACATTCTTACTGAGTGTTGCCTTGTGGCTGGGACATCATTTGGGTTTTGTTAGACCACGTCCTCATTTCCTTGTACTGCGCAAAGGGAACATGACATTTGTCCTGACTCTGTGGAGCAGATCACACTTCTGTCTGTAGCAGGAGGATTGGGGAGTGCGAGGGAAGCTATTAGACTCAGGAAAGTGGGGTACTCTTGTTTTTACTCCTCTGATAGCTCTGCTGGAGTGACATATGATGAGTATAAGGTCTGGGATTGGAGCCTGAGAGCAATCAAGGCTTGCAATAGCCAAACTACCTGGCTTAGAGACCAGAGGCAGAGTGGCTTCTTTGGTGACATCCTCAGGCTGCTGATGTTCTTGTTGGTCCGGCAGGGTTTGCAAGTCCTGAAGGGGAGAAAGAGAGAGTGTGAGCGTTTCAAGCTTTGAGTGTGACTTCACCACAGGCCTTATCCCAGCACAGCACAAGCCACTGCGGCTTAAGTTAACAGTTAAGTGCAGGATAGCCACAATTTTAAAGTCCCTTTTGTTGAGTTTAACAAAAGTTACATGACAGGCTTTGGGAATTGGGACCCAAATGCAAGAAAGGTTGATTTAACTAAAATTGATAAGGTGGCTTGGGGGAAAGATGAGAGTTTCGTTCTTTGCCCTACCACAAGCTTCCTGGCTGACTGTGGGCAGATTGCTCTAGTTTATTCTTCCTTGTCTTTCCTGTATGGAAAATAAGAACAGATATTGATTAACTTGCATGAACACTGAGGTGCTTTCACCTCATGCAGATACAAAAGCAGTAAGAACCCAAAGCAGACATCTAGAGGCAGGGAGTTACTGAACTCCAAGAAGGGCACCTGATGCATAAAATTCTTCGTCGTTGTGGCTAGGCTTCGCGAACGAAGATCCAGGGAGGGCTCCACCCATGCCCCTCATCAGTGCCTTTTCCAAGCGCACTGATAAAAAGAGGATAGCAGATAGCACACTCGAGCCTGCACAACGGATTTTTTTTTAGGTAAGACACAGCATGCGCAGAGCTGGACCCACCCTTTAGTCCTAAGGTTCATCTGCCAGGGCCTAGCAAGCTTGGACGCTGGCAGCGAGATCCTTAGGACGGAGGTTTAACCTCTTAGATGGAAGGCCTTACAGGGCTAAAAGAGCTCCATCTGCCCAGGTTTGGAATTAGAGTTGTCCCTCTCCTAGGATGACTGCCAGAAGGCTAATGAGCTCATCCTACCCATACAAGGATTATAGGAACATGGGTATCACTCCCCACACTTTCCCGTGGGCAATGAGTTTAATGCTCCCTCTGCTATCGGCACAGTTATCGCACCAGGAGCCACAGAAGACCCCAAGTGATTTTCAGACTGTGCCTGGCATAAAATTCATTTGGAAGAGAATAAGCAAGAAGTATACAAAATTACTTTTTACTTTTCCCCAAGTAACAATTATTTCATATAAGTATACCTCTTGCTGAGACCCAGTCAGACCGTTTCTGCAACACAGCAGCTATTGCTGCTGTAAAGTGCAAAAGATTTCCTCAAGTAAACTGTTCAAGTGCTCTATCTACAACATAAAGCGGTAGACAAGGGGGGATGTGAGGGCAAAAGCATCTTGATCAAGTCCTTCTAAGGGTGAGCTTATGCTTAGTACTGGGGATATCTGAGCTAGGTTTATGTGAATTAGCTCATGTATTGTTGTCATCTTGCTAAGGCAGAAGGAAGTTCTTGTAGCCTGAATTCTCAGTAGGGTGAATTGGTACTCACTGAATTCACTGCAGATGAGGCCAGACTAGCTTGGTACCCAGGTGAGCTTGTTTGAAAGCTAATCTAGGACCTCTGCAGTAGCTACCTGCAGTTTTCCTCTGTAGATATATGCAGTTCTTGACCTGAATTATTTTAAGTGGACAGAATTCCTTTCAGGATGAGAAAAATTATGATGCAGAAGTATCTGTTTCTCTGCAGTGGGTGCAGTAGACTATGTGTATCTAAATCTGAGTGTTAACTGCTTTGTGGGCCTGGGCTAGATTTCAGATATGGAAGTGGAAGGCTCCATGTCCTGAGAGCTAACCAGTAATGTAATCACACTTCCTCCTGTATTATTATAGAAATACTAGGAAAATGCTACTTCTTAAAATAGTCTGTTTCTCCCCTCTGTGCACAGTGAAATACAGTTCAGCTCCTCTAGCACTACCACTTCAGAGAGCCAAGAACCATCTTCTGGGGATCAAGCAGCGAGTGCGCTTCAGCAGCAGCTCCTACTGATGGTGGCACGAAGGACCCTTTCAGAAAGCCCACGGGTACATTGTAGTATTTCAGTTTCTAGCATTTTGATAAACTGTTTTATAAACAAATGCTGTAGGCTTGTTCCTCAGACAGTTTTGTTGATTTGTATTACTTTGCCTGATATTGCTCATGTGGGAGAAGATTTATTTTATGCTGATGGATGCACTTCAGCCGCTTTCTGCTGACACTGAATTGTGTCCTAGGGGAGTACTTAAAGACTCCATCACCTAAAAAGCTGATCTTCTATCTTTGGTCATATTTCATTTGAAAGAAAGAAGACACAGCTGTTAGGATCTTAGACACACCACCAGGTTTTATCAGTATGGAGTGTTTATTCCAGGTTCATTACAATCCTAAAACCTGATGTCTGGTTTCATTTTTCTGAATTGGGAAACCAGACTTCTGCATGTCTGTTGTGGAACATCAGGACCACTTCCTTAGTGCAACTGCTAAAGGAGAAAGGTCCTCAGAATTCAGTTTGTATGGTAATATGTGGACACACTTAAACTTCATAGTGTTTTGGATCTGTGACCAATGTTTTAAGGTTGTAATCTGTTCTTACAATTTCTCTTACAATAACTTCAATCTTCTCTTTTCTTCCGTGGCAAGTTGCAGGTTGATATTTATCAATAACCTGAAAATGCCAGTTAATTATCTTTCATCTTAGGTTTTGCACAGGAACTTAAAACTAGAAGCAACTTGTATAAAAGAGCTATTTTAAATTAAAATCAAGAAATTGTCCTGAATTGTGTATTTCAGATTTAGACAGAGACTTCCATCTAAAGGCTCAGATGTTTTCCAGATACATCTTGTAAATTGCCTAGATTTAGAGAACAAATATAATGCTTTATTTGTTTGTTTGTTTCTTTTGGGTTTTTTCCTCTCTTTTCTCTTCTAGGAAAACTATGCCCTTTTTTATTTTTAATTAAAAAATATTTTTTTAATTAACTGTGAAATTCTGAGCTGATAAAGTCAGGAAAAGCTTGGTCACTGATTTCAGTGAAGCTAAGATTTGAAGGTATTTCTGACACCATACAAATACATGAAGTGAATTTTTATAAGCTCTTTTTTGGTAGGAGACACAATTAGACTTAGTGACATGCTCAGGGCTAGTCCTAGAGTTTCCCAAACAGAGCTCCAAAATCTGGCTCCAGCCCAGGTACTGCAAGCCTGATGCAATGGACTTCATCCAAACTTTACAGTTCCTCAGAAGATGAAAAGTTCACTTATACGCTCACTTAAATACATGTTAAGCTGTTCTGGGGACTGAACAATCAGGTCCTCAGGTGTTTATAATGGATTTTTTGCCACCATTTATTTTTTTTTTTAATTTAGCTATAGTGAACAATCTAGATTAGGTGGGTGAAGTTAATGATTGCAGTTGATTGAGTTTCACATTACTTTCTGTTGGAAATAGGACCCAAGAGAAACTCTGCCAGTATTAGCAACAGCAGTATTTTAAGAGATTTTTTTCTTTAAAAATGCCCAAACTCCATAATTAAGTGACTTTTTAAAGTTGTGATAGAAACATTCACATTTGGAGTATCTAAACTGCTTTTAGATTTTAAAATCAGCATGGTGAAAAAAAATCAGCTTTTAAATTACTTGGAATAGTTAAAAACTGAAAGAATGGCAAACAGCCCAGCAGACCCTTGCATGTCTGAATGCTCAGAAACATGGTGAGTTACTGTCCTTTGCTGACAGAGTCTGAGCTACCCAGCACTGTGTGGCCATATGATTTTAGTCAATTGGGGGATTGAGATAAGATACATAAACTAGAAGTTCTTCCTCCAAAGTTTAAGCCTGCCTGTTTTACCTCACATATGCCAGCAGACTGAGGATATCAGTGAATTGGTTTCCAGCTAACACACAGCAATACATTAAGTCAAATTTAACTTATGCGTAAAATTCCTTTTCTTGGAAAGGGAAGATTGGACATTATTCCAGCAATTTGAGAGAAAATTTAACAAATCCTTTGTGTGGGTAGACAGGTCGTTTAAAAACTTATGTTTTGCTAACAGTTACAATTCAAGAAAATGATCACTAACTTCACACAGAAATCCCCTTGTCTGATGGAGAAGTCAATCTAACACAAGCCTAATGTAAAACATTGCCTTGAGTTCAATAATAGGTATATTTGTTATCTAATGTTGATTAATTAACAATGGAGGGGCTAGAAGGAGGTTGAAAGCCACTAGACTTTGCAGTGATTAGAAATCTCAATTTTTTCTTGAAAGGAAAAGAAGTGATCTCCCCTCCCCCCAGTTATTGGTATACCCTAGAAATCACCTCTTTACAGGTGTTGTCCAGCTTTGCGGGCTTGGCTGATGGTCTTTAGATAACCTCCCTCCCCACAAGTGTTGGTGAAGGAGTGCAGTTGTAGAGTACGAGGGAATCCTAAATTCTCTAGTTCAAACAGACAAGAATAAAATGCCTTAAGAATATGACAAAAGCAGTATTCTAAAGGATGGGTTTATGATTGTGATGGTAAGATTAGAGAATCTTAAACTGGTGATGTCAATGCTCTTTGTGCTTGTTTGCAATTTTCCCCTTGCTGTTCTTGAGGATGCACTTCTGCTGTGGTATTAGAAGCATAAAGAACGATAAAGTTGTGTTCTGGCAGGAGAGTTAAGTCATACCTCTAGGCCTCAAAGCTGACTTGATTTTTATATTTTTTTTAATTAAAAACAGGGATTTGTCCTATCATGGTTTTGCGTTGTATTGTAATTAGCCTGATCCATGGAAAAATATTCAAAAAGATAACTTTAGACAAGCAGTGGATTAGCACTAAAATAATTATTTTTAAAGTTCATATTTAGTTTTTACGTTTAAAGCAAATTGTCACTTTTGAGCTCCACAATTCATAGAGCTTCTGTCCATCTGCAGTTCATTGGACTGGTGTGATATTTTTTTTCTAATTTAAAATGAAGAAAATAAATGTACTCCCACTATCCCTTTTAGGAAGAAAAATAATCTGAAACTTTATGTAAATTTGGCCTTTTAAACATCTGCTTTGGTGGCAGCCATGTCAATGTGAAAGAGTTTTGTATATTTCTCATTTCTTTGTTTTCAAAGCAACCCAGCAAGGACCCTGAGGATTCTTCATGTTCTTCAGCACAAAGGAAGCTGAACAGACAGTTTTACAGATTTATTATATTCCCTGGCAAATGGATTAAAGTCTGGTACGATCGTCTTACCTTGTTGGCATTGTTGGACAGGTAAGCTGCTTTTTTAATGCAGTTCTGTGTAGTGTCACAGTGGATTGCCCCACGTGTTAAAAGAGCAATACAGACCACTAGAGAAGAAAAAGTGAGCATTGTATTAGTGTCTTACATTCAGGTTGAGTAGATGGATGCTTGTTTGCTTTAAGTTGAATAAAATGTTTTTCTTCAGATTTGTTTTTCTGGTTCTTGCTACCCTTCGTCTTCAAGCAGAGCCTTTGATTCTTTGCAGGCATCAGGCCTGTAGAATAGTCTTTAATTTGGCTCTTAGCTGTTGGATTCATTGGTCCTGAGTTTTCTGATGACAAAATCAAGTTTTTGTACAAAAATGCAGAAGGAATTGTAAACTAAGTACTTCAATCTTTAAAAATAAAAATAAAATTATAGGTGATGCTCAGATGAAGATCTTTCAGCTTCTCTCTCTGTTCCAGTTCAGCTTTATTTGTTTAGAGAAAATGTTTTGGCATCTCTCCTTTTTCTAGTCCTTCCAGGGAAGTACCTTTTGTGGTAATCTGGTGGACTGCTAGGACCTTCAGACATGTTAACCTACATACCTAATGGCTGCTGGCTCTCCATATATAAGCTCCAGAGCAAACATTTCAGATGATGGTTTCACATGCTGCAGAAATTAGACTATATAGTCGGGGAGCTTAGGTCCAGAGCAGATACTTACTTATCTGTGGTGTCTTATCTCTGTGTTTCATTTGCATGGAAAGCATTTGCTGATAAACTCTTTTGTTATAGCCTGAATATTAACATTGTTTTTTATCTCAACTTCTAATACAATAGATAAAACAAATTAAACATCAGATGACAATTTTGGTCTTTCATCTAATTCTTTGTCATCAGATGCATATTTTTCATTAAATGAATGCCCTATTTCCTCAATTGAAAGTGTTTGGGTGTTGTTTTTTTCTGTGGTGTTTTTTTTTTGTTTGTTTTGGAATAAACACACATTTGCCTACATTGAAATTAGTTCCGCTGTGGAATTCTATTTGGGAAGTGAGATTGGAGAGTGCTAGACTTCAGTGCATATGCTTTTTTTCCGTATGCATTTTAGTTATCATAGTGGATAAGTTTTTTGGCACGAGGGTAAAATATCATTGAACATGGAATTGTGGTTTTGGGAGCAAAGCTTCAGATTCTGTAAATTCTGATAGCTCCAGCACTGACAGCTCTAGCTACAAATGGATCTGCTTTGCTCTAACAAATACATAAGTATCTGTACTACTTTTACCACTTTTATTCACATAGGACAGAAGATATAAAGGAGAATGTATTTGCTGTCCTTCTAGTAGTTCTTGTTTCACTTCTTGGATTCCTGACTCTTAATCAAGGCTTCTGTAAAGACATTTGGGTTCTGTTGTTCTGTCTTGTGATGGCTAGCTGCCAGTATTCTCTCCTAAAGGTAGGACACAAGTTCATATCCAATTGCTGAATTCTCTTCTAACTTCTAGAGAGGTAAAATTCCTTAAGCAAACTTCTTTTTCTGTTTTGTTTTTAGAGTGTTCAGCCTGATCCTGCTTCACCAGTACATGTAAGTCTCAGCTAGTAGAACAAGTCTTTCCCCGTTGTTACCACTTGTGTACTGTGAAACAGTTGGCTATTCAGGGAAATGTAGAACACCTAGCAACAGTAGTTTGCTGTTCGAGATGATTTACGAAAATGAACAAGTTGTTGTCTGTGATTTTGAGACTTTGTACTATGTTTAATTAATCTTAACATACTTGATTTTATCACTGCTGTTAGAAAAGAGCTTTTTCTTTAGGCTAAAATAGGCAGTAAAACCAAACACATCTGGACTAGTTTGCTGAAATTCAATCCTGTGGCATCAGGCAAGCTTTTTCTTTGCTTTCCTTTAGAAACAGTGACTGAAAACAGCAGAAGTTCCAGATTAGCGTCTTAGCCATTGGCTGGGTCTTTAAATATCTTTTTTTTTTTTGAGATTGGGGAATGATATTTTTTGTTAAATTTTATATTGCAGATTTATTTCTCAGTATTTCTCAGTAGTATTATTAGCTCTCAGGTGTTTCACTTTATTATTATATGGTCCAATATCTGTGCTTTTGTCCTGAAGAAATGGTCAAATCTGTGGGTGAATGCAGGCTGTAAGGATCTTTACTGGTTGCTATTTGTCTGTTTGCTAGATCTGAGAAACCAATGGTGACATTTCCCTTGCAAAGAACCAGTTCTTTACCCAGGTCTGTCCTCATTATAGGGCTGATTTAGGAGCATCATCCTACAACTGCAACCTGACCCCTCCACCTGTCACAGTCTCTCAGTATTTTTGGTTTGTGGATCTTGGAAGACATGTCAGTAGTCACAAGGTCCTTTGCTTGCTTTTTTACACTGCCTGCTTAGTTGCTCATGTTTCTTATTTAGTTCTTTGAGTGTTTTTGAGGACCTCCTGTGTTCCCTCAGGGTTCAAAAACAGCATGTTGAAAACTGCAGATCTGCTGGCTCATTTCCCTTTGGCAGGGAACAATTATTTTTATCAGTTTAGAGGCTAGAAATACAGGCTGAACTTGAAACTGAGTGTATTTACAAGTCCATGCTGCACGTTTCACTGAGATGGATTTCAGAAGATTCTTAGTTGCTCTTCCATGCCAGTTATTATGGGGTGAACTTATAGTATTGTTGATTGTAGTGCATTCACAGAAATACCTGTCTGCATAGAAAGTATAAAACCCTACTAAAGAGCAACTTACACATCGTAGGGTAGTATTTATTTTCAATAAATTAAAGAAATACTCCTACCTCAGTGAAAAATTGAGTTTTTTAGTGACTAAAATATTATTTGTCAACTGAAACATGTTTAGGTATAATGTAAACTGTAATCAAATAGTTTTCATTTATTCAGACATTAGTAATATGTACATTTTGAAGTGAATGGAAGTTTAATCAAAACTTGGTTATAAACCTACCTAGCCTATATTTTTGTAGTATTAAAGACAAAATAGCTAATGAAGTTTAAACAAAACATTTTTTATGTAGAATCTGGGTTTGCAATTCAGACTCCCACAATACTGTTGCAAGTATTCTTCACCATATTGTAAGTCATGCAGCAGTGTAACAAAGTAAGAGCAGATACATTCCGATCTTCTGTGTGCTTTCCTAAAACTTTATCAGGGATGTTTTCTTGCAAACTTTTTGATGCACCATATGATTTCCAATGCAAATAAAATATAGAGTTTTTCCACAGAGGGTTTTAAAGGTGGTAGGTATTATAGATCAAGTTAAAATAGAGGATTAGCTATTTCTGCATTGTATCTTTTTAACACAATAGATATTTGTAAAGGCTTGCTTGACTAGTAAGCAACACAAAAATAAGAAAACAAGAAGGTGAGAAAAGATACTGCTTGTACTGTTTCATAATTCATGTGACTACATTAAAATTAAAGAGAATAACATCTCTTGATGTTAATGTAAGAATGCAGAACAGCAGAGGGATTAAAGAATGATCAGTACCATATCCAAGAAAAAAATGCAGATGAGATTTTTCAGTGTGAAACAAACCATCACGAACCACAGATTTGCACACTGAATTACTTTATGTTCTTGGATCCATGAGTAGTCACTAATGCCTTATATTATCCATCCCTGCCAAGGAGGTTCCAAACTTCTTCCCCTTCTTCCCTATCTCTCACATGCAGACTTTGTTTCTGTTTGATGTGACTTTGTCATCTCTAGCCCATACCATTTTGAAAGACTGTGCTTTAAAATACCATCCACTGAATTCAGAAAACACAGTGCCTGGGGATGCATAAGCTCTTGTTCTGAACTGCTTCCAAACACCAGTGTATTCTCTTCCTGGTGTTGAGGAAGAGCTGGCTGACTAAACCCTAGGAAGTCTGGTACAATACTATTAGGAATATGATTATATCTTGCCCCCCATACGATGCTGTGAAAGCTAGGCTTTCTGAGTTGAGCACTGTATGTTTCATTATATAGAGAAAAACCTATCTAACTCAGATAACATTTTGAATTCTATATTCATTTGTACTCTTTGAATTGTAATAATAGTTCTGGTTTGATTAGCTTTGATGTTTAAGTTGGCATTTCCTAGGTTCTACAGCAAATGCTGGCTACTGGTATTTGTTGTAGCTGCAGGTTTAGTAGTGTTGTGTCTTACAAGATGAGACCCTAATTTTAATGCCAGACTGTGCTTTAGCCTTTCCAGTTCTGCTGTTCACACAGGGGCATGTGGTTCTGGGATAGTGAAATTCAGCAACAACCTCCTCACTGGAGTGGTGAGGAGAAGAAAATAATGGTGAGGAGAAGAAAATGAAGCCCATCCCAAGTGTGAGTTGTATCAGTTGATTCACACCAGAATATAAAGGAGGTGCCAGTGGCTGCAGGCTGTTAAATTCAGAGATCCAAGAGATTCTTGTATATGCATTTCAAGCTTTTAGACAAGTGTTTTTGACCTCAGCTTTTCTTGATATTGGTTAGAGACAGCAGCAATTTGTGGCTATAAATGGCTATTTAGGATAATGAGAGCATGTCTGTAAGTCACTCATAAGACACCAGTGTAGTTCACAATCTACCTCAGGCTTACAAAGGCATTTGAGCTTAAAAGTTTGCAGTCTTAATGACTTAATAATGCTCTTAATAAGATTTACAGAATTGTTTGTATTAGTTCATTGTCTTGGTCCCATTACCTGCCAAACTAGATGGCTAACTCAGTTGGGTGGCTACCATAGGCAGTTTCATAAATCTCTTAAGGCACTTAAGTAATTTTAATTTGTCTCTGTAAGCTTTTCTGTAGAACTGAGCACACACACTTTTCTTTTTATATAAAGCCTTCTATCTTTTTCGTCTTGCATGTTTGCACCCACAGAAAAAAAAAATCATTAGATTTTTTTTTTCAATTTCCCCATCAAAATGCTTTGCAGTCCATCCTAGGTGCAGAATCCAGCATTTCAACTTGTTAAGTTTCATCTCATTTATCACTTTCTGATGCTCCAGTCTATCTAGATCACTCTGCAAAGCCTCCTGTCCCTCAAGAGAATCAACAGCATCTCCCAGTTTGGTATCATTGGCGCATTCAACTCTTGCATCTAGAACATTGATAAATATATTGAATAGAACTGGCCCTAGAATTGAACCCTGAGGAACACAACTGGTGACCAGTCACCAGCCAAATGTAGCTTCATTCACTACAACCCTTTGAGCTCTGTCCTTCAGCTAGTTCTTTACCCAGTGCACTGGGAACTACTACAGAAGTAAGAGTTAAGTACACGCTGTAAACCTAATTGAGTATGTCAGTGTTCTGCTTGGAACTGAAAGGTGTGTGGAGGTAAATCTCTGGTCTTACACAAATGCCTTCAAATATTTACCATGCAATAATAAAAACTAGGTTCTGTAATTCAAGAGATAAGACAAGAATGTAACATGATAAAATAAACTTTGGTCTGGAGCATACATCAAGATATAAATCATTAAGCAACTGTTTAGATGCAGTATTTACTGGTTTCTTTTCCTAAGGTGCAGCTCATAAGATGCATGAAGTTTTAAAACAGCCAGAAAGTAATAGTTTAAGTAATATTTTTTAAAGGCATTTTTATATTTTTAATTCTCCTTTGATTTTTTTTTTATGGGCATGTGTCCTATTTTTTTTTTTTTAAAAAAGGACAATAGAAAAATTCAAACTCTGATTAAACAGCTAGGATTTGTCAGTCTGACTTAATTCATATTCTATGGACATGAAGTGCAATATAAACCCACTAGTTCCCTGCAATCTGCCACCATGTTAACTGATTGATCCCGAAAGGGAGTAAAGAACAGTTAATAGCAATGCTAACATACAAGCTTGGCTGGCAGCCAAACAAACACAACCACAGTTTCAAATCAATAAGTAGTCTCAAAAAAGAAATTTATCTTTTATTTTACTCACACAAATAACATTTTACAAATAAGAACAGTTTCACAGCAGCTTTATGCAAAGCAGACTTGAATTGTTGTCACTTCACTCCTGGCTTTTCACACTCAAGGAATCTTTTGGCTCACTGGAGTTTAAAATGCCTTATTTACCCTTAAGCTTGCTATCAGGAAAACTGTTCAGATTTTACTTAAGCATCTGTCATTTTCCCTGGCCCACAGCCCCACAGCAGTGTTTTGTAGAATTAGAGCTAATCAGTCGTGTGAGAAGTGTGTGTAAAAGATGTAAGATAAGATTCCTTCCACATATTAATTAATTTGGATCATGGTTTCAAAATGCTGCATTAAAAACAGATCAGAAACTGCTGATGAGTGTCACCTCCTCTAGGAGGGACACCGATTTGCTGTCAAGTGGTTCAAATCAACAACAAAAAAAAGGAAATATATTGGTGCAAAAAATCAATCTCTATGCCTCAGACTGCACCTAGTAGGTGCTCTACTTTTTTTACTTCAAATTAAAATGGAAGCAATTAAAAATTAATTTTATACTTAATATAGTTAACAAAAAAGGTCAAGCTATATCAAGCTGACATTCATTAAAAAGAAAAGTAATATAGAGAAAAATCCTTTTCTGTTGAAAAGAAAGGTTCAGACAGATTGAGTTGTTTGGTTTTTTTGCCACAGAAAATGATGACTTCTGCAATTTGTGTTTTGAAAGATCCAGAAGGTTAAATCTTCAAAAGCTGTAGTTAGTCTTAACTCCATTTTGTGCTTTTTGGAAGTCTTTTCTGGAGAAGATAAAATATCTTGTAAGATTTTTATTATTAATTAGTATGTATAAGTCATTAAAATATTTTGTCTCATTTGTGACCCCCCTCTCCAGTTTAGTGCAGTGCACACAGTATGAGAATGAATACAAAATTAATTTGCTTTTTTTTCCTTTTTTTTTTTCAGGGACACAATAAAATCATAACCTACAGCAGACCTGTATATTTTTGTATATTGTGTGGCCTTATTTTGCTGCTAGATGCTGGATCTAAAGACACAAATCCTCCAGTTTATACAATGTATGGCCTGAAGCTCTTTTCACCTAGATCTCTCCAGTCAGCCAGAGACCATGTAATAGGTAAGTCAATATTTTTCCTAGGACTGTAAAAATGAATTGTTAGCCAGGGAAGTCTGTTTTCCCATGCTGGCAATCAAATACATGTTATGGAGGCACAGCTCTAAGTTAAATTGATAGAAACATTTGGAATGACTTAAGATGGGGGCAGGGGGGCATCTGGCAACCTTCCCTCATGTAAAAGGACTTCTTAATGAAATGAGGCTCGTAGAAGAGTCTCTATAGAAAACTAACAGTCACTGATGTTATTAGCAAAAGACATCATCTGTGAAAGCCAATCAATCTTTGTAACAGCTTGTCTGTGCAGAGCAGTTACTGCAGAATAAGATGAGTTTTAAATTTAATGCCTGGAAGCTAATCTGTGCCAAGTCCTCAGATGGACATTCCTAGGCTCATGAAGAACATGCTTTTTCTTGGTTTAGTTTAATCTTCCTATCCACGTGATGAGTTAGTGTGGAACAGCCACTCTGCAGTAGCTCTTGCATCATGTTTCCTTCTGGAATCATGTTCAGAGGTGGCTGAAGACATTCAGATATTGCCCTAAAATGGGACTGATGATCCTTTGGCTACAGCTGGAAATACCTCACTCTGTCAGGATGCTTGTTCCTATTACACGCTTGCAGTCTGTAACTGTGGTGCTGCTCTAGTTGTGTTGCAGGAGTGCTGAACTGGGTTCGGGTCAAATAGTGCAACACTGTTAGGTATGAAGTAGAAAAGTTAAAGTTTACTTAAAACCTGTTAAAACTACCCCAGAGCTGTGTTGAAGTGCAACAAAGACAACATGTTTTGTGAATTTAGAACCCGGAAAACCTACTGTAGGAGAGCAAATAACTTTATAATAAAGAATATATGACCTTTGAGGGATTGTTGTACTTCCTTTTTTTGCTATACTCAAGTCAGGCTATTACTGCCTGAAAGGGTTCATTGACTCTCAGTCCTTCTCACCAGAAACAGGGGAATAACAAAAACCTGCATCTTACTTATTTTCATTAGCTTCTTTCATTACTTTCCTTTGGTCTCATTAAAGTTTCTTCTTGCATCTTATTTTCTCTGCCTGTCAAAGGTGAACAGTAAAAATGCTGATAAATAATTCAACAAGAATCTTAAGTGATGCTCTGGATAGAGATAAATGAGAAACTGTAGCAACCACTATAAGAAAAAAAAAGTGTGGTTATAAATGTGCTAATTTTGGCTGCCCTCAAAAGAGATGCTAGAGCAGGTTCTTGAAACAGCCTGGAGGGGGTGGGAGGAGAGAGGAAATGCAGATTTATCTCCTCAGCTGATATCTGTTTAATGAGAGAGGGAGAAGGAACCATTTCACTTTGCTTGTCCCCTGTTCTTATTTTGCCAAGGTCTATTTGTTCTTGTGGTGTTTGGTGCCACACTTGGGCTATTCCTTGGGTTGTCTCTATGAGAGTCCCAACTTCTAGCTGCTGTGAATCCCTGCAAATGTTCACAGTGTGGCTGCTTCTGTAAGTCATGGCAGTCTGGAATTATCCAGCATCTTGCTGCACCTTGAGTATATATTTCTTTGGACACTGAACGTCTAGAGTATTCATTTTATTTATTTTGGGCAATAAAATCAAGAGGAAAGTTGACCCTTGTCAGTGTCAACACAGGGTCAACCTAGTGAAGCATGGCTTCACTAAGGGTAGATCCTGTCTGACAAACCTAGTGGCTTCCTACGATAGTGTGACTATCTCAGTGGACAAAGGACAACCTGTGGACGTGAACTATCTGGACTTCTGCAAGGCCTTTGACACGGTCCCCCACAACATTCTACTGGCCAAGTTAGAGAGCTATGGATTTGAGGGGTGGACTGTTCAGTGGATAAGGAACTGGCTGGCTGACCGCATCCAGAGGGTAGTGGTTAAAGGCTCAAAGTCCAGCTGGAGATCAGTGACAAGTGGTGTCCCTCAGGGCTCTGTACTGAGGCCTGTACTGTTTAATATTTTTATAAATGATATCGACAGCAGCATTGAGTGCACCATCAGCAAGTTTGCAGATGACACCAAGCTATGGGGTGCTGTTGATAAGTTGGAGGGGTGAGATG
>VWZO01015546.1:17697-54840 GCA_013396975.1 Bucco capensis
GAAAGTGTGGGGAGTGATACCCATGTTCCTATAATCCTTGTATGGGTAGGATGTGCTCATTAGCCTTCTGGCAGTCATCCTAGGAGAAGGACAACTCTGATTCCAAACCTGGGCAGATGGAGCTCGTTTAGCCCTGTAAGGCCTTCCATCTAAGAGAAGGACACTCTAATAAAACCTGCGTCCTAAGGACTTCGCTGCCAGTGTCCAAGCTTGCTAGGCCCTGGCAGATGAACCTTAGGACTAAAGGGTGGGTCCAGCTCTGCGCATGCTGTGTCTCACCTGAAAAAAAATATATTGCGCAGTCTCGAGGGTGCTATCTGCTATCCTCTTTTTATCAGCGCGCTTGGAAAAGGCGCTGATGAGGAGCATGGTTGGAGCCCTCCCTGGATCTTCATTCGCGAAGCCTAGCCATACATACCTACATACATTTTGGTGTACTAGCAGGATAATGTCTCTGGTCTTGTCCTTCCTTCCCCTGCTCTTACTCAGCTTATTTCTGAGGTTGCTATAGCAAAGGCAGTTGTTTGGACTGTAAGTCAGTAGTCCGAGTTCTGGTGGTTCTGCATGTCCTCTGCCTGAAGACCAAGATCTCTTTTGAGTTTCAGCCGTGAGTTTTTGAGATAGTTGATCTCTTGGCAAGTCTACATAGCCTGCTGGGCAGTTTGCTGTCATCCCATTGTTTGTCTTCAAGAGTGGTCCTTCCTTGGCTTGGTGAAATTCTAAAAGAAGAGCAGAGTAGTAAACAAAGAAGAGATTAATAATGAAATTTTCATGTAGAAGAGTGAGAAGACAGTGTTTCCTCATGTTCTTGTGTATGTATAATTTGTGCCAGCAGCAGGAAGTCATGATGAAGGGTGGTGCATTGTAAATGTAAGTACACTTAAGTGAGCCTTGTCTGTGTTTAACACTTGAGTATGTCATTCTTGCTCCTGTGTATGACTTCCTCAGCAAGATTTACAATATTAAATGGCAGTGTTGTATAAATGATGCAGACTAAAAGCTGTTGGTTCAAACTCAGTGTATTTTAGCATAAGATACATTAGTAAGAAGAGCTGGGTGTAAAATACGAAATTAGAGTTCAGCAGTGCTAATTTTTACATTCCTATTTTTGCATTCTTAAAATTTGACTAGGTTAGGAAGGGGAATAGGTTGTACTAGTGATTTGTATAATTTGCTTTTTATAAGAATGAATAGGAGGAAACTACAGTCTTCTGAGCATGTAAACTAACAAATACATAGTTGTTTAGGAGCAGTAGTGGCTGGCACACATCTCTCCTTCACCATGCAGAGCGTTCCGGTACTAGTGCAACAAAACAGGAAGAATATGATTAAACATGTGCATGTATCCTTGAAAGATGACAGTATTGGGGACCTGGGTCATGTGTGTGTTTAGATGCTCTGCTAGACAGCTCTGCTTAGCATTTTCTAGGGTGGAGCTAAGAGTAAATGCATGGGAAGGAAGAGTGGCTGGAAATGAACACAATGTAAGACTAGCAGCACAATTGCCTGAATTATGACTCCTGCTTTTCCTTGACTGTAAGGCAGCCATGTAAATGAGCATTTCTGTTTAGAAAGAAACTATGTAAAGATGTCAGACTAGGTTTAACCCATGAGTTCCCTTGCAATTTTTAATTTTCTTTCACTACTGCAAATTGAAGATCTGTTATGCTGGAAGCTGGGGAAATATTCCAGGGAAGTTTTGCTATAGTTTTGTCCCATTTTTACATACTGCTTGAAGTGTCTACTGTTCATTGCTGGCAGAGGCAGGATACTGTGATAGCCAAGATATCTAGGATCTTAGCCATTCAAATATTTTTGTTTGTTTATATTGAATTGTTACACTGTGCTTGAACCATCTCACATTCAAAAAAGGAGTTTCCAAAGTCTGCAAATTAAATTTTCTATACTTTAGGTAGAACAAATATAACTTTGAAAGCATCTGGAAAGCAGTAAGAAGGCTATATAATGCTTCCCCCCACCCCCGCTACTGCTTTTATCCAAAATAAAGCTTAAATTTAACCTTTGAGCTTTAGTTTCTTACATGTAAAATAGCATAATCTATTTTGAATACATAAGTATAGTCATTACTTCTAAAGTTAGGGTATGCTTACTTGAGTTATCTTCAGAATTTATTGCAACCATTTCTTGTTCTGTTATGGTGTGTGTTTCTCTGTTCTCCATATGTTGTGATGTATAACTGTTCTAACACATATCTTCTTTTTCCTTTAGTGTTTTTATATTGCTTTCCTGCAATTTCTCTTCTTGGTCTTTTCCCTCAAATCAACACCTTCTGTATATATCTTTTGGAGCAAATAGACATGCTGCTTTTTGGTGGTTCTGGTAAGTAGCCAGTTGCAGCCTGAGCAATCCTTTTCTGGGCTTACAACCTTAGATTATAGCATAGTATTGCATGTTTTAAAGCATGGTGCATGTTAAAGCTCCAACGCTAATGGTATTCATATAACAGTGAAGTGAATACTAATAAGACTCCCTTGATTAAATTTCTTTTTTTCTTTTGAGAAGTTGTGTACAAGTTGTGCTATAGTCTGCAGAATGTGGTTGATGTCAAAGAGCTCTTTCCTGGCGTATCCAATGTGAATCTTTACTGTAGTTATAAAAAAGAAAAACTTGAAGAAAAATTTCTGTTAAAACTCCATTTAAAAAAGTAAAAAAACAAAACAAGTTTGTGTTGATCCATAGTAAGGCATGTTCCCAAGATATTGGATGTGTGATTTATTTTTTTTTTTTAACTTTTTTTGGGGGTGTTATTTCAGTCAGGGATTAAACAAGGCCCATGAGAAATGATGCATTGTTTTTTTCTTGGTAGTGGGGGTTTTTGTTTATCATTACAGCTTAAGTAACAGATAGGTTTGGGATGTATCTACATTTAGTTTGGATCAGAAACAAACTTCCTCTTTGTTCCCACTTACCACATACTGTTTTATGTCATGGAATGATGTCAGAGTATGCAAACTGAATTCCATTTGGATGAAACTTAAAAGAAAGGTGCACTTTAAGGTGATCTGAGAGGTCATTTCCAGCCATGAATATTCTGTGTTTCTGTGTGGTTCTGTGATGAAGCTGCTGTACTGCAAACCCTAATAAGCATACAGTTTGTGAGACCAAGCTAGAGATGGTTTGCAGTTAGGCATCTCAAACATGTTAATCATGGATGTGGCATGCTCAGCACTTTCAGTTCCACAGACCCATGCTTATTGCATCATTCTGCTTGCTACTGTAGACATAGCCTTTGGCAAATGGTTAAAACTAGTATATGTGATATGGGTGTTGTTTGTTTTTTGTCACATAAATACCATGGCATACCTGAAGGAAGTAATGTGTTGGATAAAGTTTTCGTCCTATCAATAATGATGATTCCAGTGTATGTTGAACCCCAGTTAGAGCACAGTTTTGCAGCTCCTATGTCTCCATTGTTGAGACTGCTGAACACCTAATTCCATCTGACAGCATTTCCTACCCTGCTCCTGGAAGATCTCAAAGGAGGTTATAGCAAGACATCAGTTGGTTTCCTTCTCTTTCCCTTTAAGTTCATTCATATATCTTAATATGGTACAAATCACGGTTGATTAAGCAAGTTAAGATGCTTTTGGATGATACCAGAACCTGTGCCTCAGGAGCAAGGGGAAGGAAGAAAACCTCACATGGAGTTTGACTAGATAATCGCCAGTTTTGTAGATGAGTTCATTCCTCCTTGCTAGCAACATGAAGAGGCATACTAATATTTTGGCAAACTAATGTTCAGTACAAAAAGCAATAGTGTGGGACCTCAGGTCAATGGAAAAACACATGGAATACAGTGACATCGGGGTTTCAGTCTTAGCTGTAAGCAGTTTTGTGAGCTCATTTGGGGCATTGAAGGTGTTCCCTCAACAACCGGTTTGTGATATCTGATTTTAATCTCTGTGCCTCTCATGATGCAAGAGCTGCTTCATTTTTTCTTTTGATTGCACATTCTCATTTAGGAAGAAATTAACTAACATGTAATGTCTGCATTTCAGCTGCTGCTGGGTTGGTATCTGCACTATACAGCATTTCCCGAAGCTTTGTGGTTTTGATTGTCCTCTATGCTTTCTGCTTCAGTGCAGTGAAGGTAAGCCAGAAAAACAACACTGTGAAAAATCAAAAATTTCAGGCTCAAAATTCATATTGTCTAGGGAAACCAGCATTGTTTGGTGCTACGATGTCATTGTTTATGAAGATAAGCTTTACAAGCCATGCTTCGGGTCCTGCCTGTTAGCTAAACAGACTGAAATTGCAGTGGAAATACTGGAGTAGATGTGTGTGCGCCTAATACCTGTGACTGTTTGCCTCTTACATGTATTAGTTTGAAATGGTCCACAGAATTTCCCCTACGAAGACTAATAGGAGCCTTGGCTGTAAAAGCTGCAACTCCTATTAACCTGTATTAACAGGCTATGTTTGGTCAAAATTCCCAGCAACGTCCATATTTCTGAAGGAAAAAAAAAATTAAAGGATTTTGTTCTTACTTCCTAACAGTGTACCTAAGAACTTAAATGTCCAACTTGGGCAGGTCAGTGGACCATCTAACCCAGTAATGTGTCTGCAGCTACAGGGAAATGCAATTTAGGAATTTAATGCAAGCCAGATGAGAGTTTTCACTCTTTTTCCTAATATTCCACCAGTATTCACAATTATTGGAATAGGGATGTTGGAGAGTGAGTCCTTGCTCCTTTAATTTGGTATCTATGGACTTGTTGTCTATGAATTTGCCAAGTTGCTTCCTGAATGTGCTCATCCTGTGTGTCTCCACAACTTGGTGTAAATTGATGTTCACTGTGCTCTGTGAGTGGTCCTGTCCTTCATTGGTTTTAAACTGATTTGCTGATTTCACCAAGCCTTCCATATGCCTAGTATTGGAGGATTTCTGGAAGAACTGTTCTGTATTTATCATTTCTACTGCCTTGGAGTTTTGTAGGCATCAGTCATATCCTCCTAAGCCATCTCTGCTTTAAACTGAAGAGTCACAACCTTTATAGTGTCTCCTTGTAAAGCAGATGCTCTCCAAGGAGTAGCTCAGTTAGTCACCCTACTCTTGTGCCTTCTTTCACCCTGTTGTAACCTTCAGATTTGGAGACTAAGTTGTGTATGGTGCTCAGGATGCAGATGTGCCACAGCTCTGTATGCTGTCAAAATTACTAGATGCCTTGTTCTCAGTACTCTTCCCAGTGACACCTAGTGTTGGGGGTTTTTTTGGGCAGATGGCTGCGTTTTGAGCCAAATTTGATCTAAAGCATTTTTTTTTTTTCAGTTAATGTACATGTCCTTTGCATTTTTTATTTTGAAAATGACAATGAAATTTTTACTTCCTTCAAGTCTGCTGTAAAATTCCCAGGGACCACAGCAAGACCAGGATTTCAATTTAAATTTGTGATAAGGGATAGTCTTTTAACAGTGTTTCATTACAGGCTAGATGCTGTCAGTGCCCATGCAGGGGTGTACCAGGATGTGCAGTGATTTACAAGCTGTCCTTGGCATCTTGTGGGCATATGTGAGAGGATGTTTTGTGGTGCTACACATGCATAGCACACACAGAGATCCCAATATGAGGTTCTACAACAGCCAAGGATGTATCATATCAACACCCAGGTTGGCGATTTACGCAGATGAGAGGCATGGTCAGGTGTTTCTTTAAGGGAATTCTTTAAGGGATGTAAGCATTTCTATAACAGCTTTTAACAATTTTCCACTTAAAATTTTGAATAGAAACCTTAAATCAAAAAAGGCCAATTATGATGCCTTAATGGTTTCTCACAGATTATCAGAGCTGGCTGTGCATGTGTTCTTAACCACTCCCAACAGTAAGTTAAAGTGTATTACGCCACCATTTTGCCCCTGGCTACCTTGACTTTGTACACAATAAATTATGGCAATTCAGCTGCTGAGCAGTGCAGTGTTAAAACACATTAAATGTGGTGTACTCTCAGGGAATCTCCTGTCACCAGGCTCACCTAGTAGATCAATTATACTGATATGACCTGACCCAGCTATGTGGTGCTAGAAAGCTTAACTGCTTCTTATGTAGTTTCCTTAGGCAGCTACTGTTCCTGCTGTTGTTTTCCAGCTTTAATATTAATGATTCGGAAACTGGCAGCTGGGATGGAGTACGTGGCTGTCTGTAAGGAAGAACAGAGTTATAACAAGGGGATAGAAACAGTGAGAAAAATGGAAATAGCTATATGGAAGGAAGGAATGAGGTAAACCACTGTTCAACAGGCAAATGTCTGGGGAAAGGATCCTTCCCCCCCAAAAAAATTAGCAGAGGATGATTTAATAGTTCAGGGTAGGTAAGTTGTGTGATGGATACTTTAAAAAGTAGTTTTGTATTGAAGAAAAACCTTCTAAAATACTCTACGGTTTCCTTCCTCAGCATGTACTTTAAATTACAGTATGCAGGTGGCTTTGTAGATAAGCAATCTCCTCATGGATTAGACTTCACACTGCTTAGAAATATGCTTTTAATGCTACCCTGAAGTTGTAGAGTGCTGTGAAAGATTTACAAGATATTTGTTGTAAATTACCAATATTAAGTGCAGACTTCCTGTTCAAAAATAAATTACAGTTAATTTGAATTTTTATGGCACTGTTCTTGTGGAAGCTCTTCTGAGGAGGTTAAGATGATTCCACTTGCTTCAGCTTGTAATCTCAGTCTACTGGGGTGCTTGAAATTTCCTACTTTTTTCTTCTAGAAGTTATGAAATTAGCACTTGTATTAACCCTCCATGTTCTTCAGTCAGATCCAGAGATATTTTTCCTTTTAGACTATTGTCTGTTACGTTGCAAGAGAATGATTGTTTGGTTGGTGGAGAAAGGAGTAGGAGTTGGCTTAAATGTAAGGAGAATCTCATCCTGAATGGGGACCACTGTGGAAGGTGATCTAACACCTCTTTATGAAACTAGAACTGTTTCGATACGTAGTGAGCAACAACTTGTGATCCTAATCAAATGAAGGTTTGGATTTTATATACACTAAAAAATGCAGAGTTCAACTCAAAACTGAGCAAATGCTTATTGAGATTCTTACACAATGTTGATAAGTACATGATTTTCTTTAAGATAGAAGTGTCATCGCTTTCACACTTGGACTTTACAGTTTTTTATTTTTTTAACTCTCTTCAGTTTTAGTCAGTCAGAGTGAAATTTTCAGTATTTATGGAAGTCAAAAAATCATCACAATCAAAAAGATTCAGGGCAGGGAAACATGACAGACCCTCTCTCGTGCAGGATTTCTGGGTCGCAAAGCTTATTTCTTGGCTGAAATGTAGCAAACTTAAATGTGAACTGTTTATTGGCAGAACAGCTTATAGCTCAGCAGATGTAACTATAGAAGAGTGCTATTTCCTGAAATAAATTGCAGAGAAGAATGAATCTTCAAAGTGGTTGTTTGCTTTTTACTGGTGAGTGATAGCTCACATCAAACTGAGGCTGAAGACCCATTCCAGCGATATCAGGCATGAGCCTCTCCTTCCTTAAGTGGTTCTTGTGTTCTAATTATTATCTTGCAGGGCAAAGTCATCAAGTCTCACTTCTTTTTATTATTCCAAAAAGAAAGATATTATCCCTGAAGAAGTTCATTTGAAAAATAATTAATTTACCACATTATTTTCATTTTTATTAAAAGAAAGTGTTCATTTTATAGTAGATCTGTTTTCTTAAATGAGGTTTTATTGTTCATTTTTAAGAACAGAAACTACATATACATCTATACAGTATTTAATTTATTTGCAATTGAATTTTGAATTTATTTTAGAATAGCAAATTCACAGTAGTTAATCTTTGCTCTAGAACTCCAATTTCAGAAAAAATAAAAAGAATCAAACAATTATTCGAGGGTATGTCTACAAAACAGTGCAAGTACTCAAGATAACTTTCAATATGTAAATATAAGCTCTGAGAACTGAGACAAATACGCCTGTGCTCAAATCCTGTACCTTGTCCAGACTGATTTTTGTCGTTGAATTATGTTGTACAAAACCAACTGAATTTCTAAGTCTGTTGTGCAGACTTATCATTAGTTTAACTTAATAATTGTCATTGATTTTTGTTCAGATAATCTGTCTGAAGAAAATTATTATACAGTATTCTGGATTGAAAGTTCATCCTGTGATCTGCAGAAAAAATTCAGCATGCCCAGTGAGTTCATCTGGCCCTGACACTCCTTCTAAGTGACCTTGCAGCATCTTAACCATGACCAGAGTTGTTTATCTCCAATGGCTAAAATGCACATATCACCTAAAAGAGAATGGACAGTTCTCTAGTCTCGTGCTAAGAGTGAATGTGCAGACTGCCTACATGTCCCATCACAGGACTTGGTCTGAAGTGTATGATGTGTTTTAGGGGGTGGCTGCATACTGCTCACCTGGGAGACACGGGGTGTTACGTGACCAAACACAACTAAAATAAGGGACGGTCTGTTACAAGGCCAGGCACAAACTCATTGTGTGATGAGGAGACCTGTGTTTGAGTTGTGTGAGTTGGACACTTGGAGGAGGAAAAGGGACATGTTTACGGAGATGACTGAGAAGCAAAGGAGTCCCACCTACTGTGGCCAGGTGAGCAGCTACCCTCCTCAGGGTGCTTCTCAGCGCTTTTGCAGTTGCTTGATGTTTATGTGGAGGAACTGTGGTACTGCAGTTTGACAGGACTTCCTCTGGGGGTACTACTGCTGGACTAATCATTTTTTTAACTCACTACTTTTTTTTAAGCTATTGGGTAACTGACTTTAGTTTAAAATTATCTGAAATCCATTCAGCCTGGCTTTGTTTCTGATCTCAACTTCAGTCCTGTAATCTTGAACAGAAACTGGCTGCTCTAATAGCTTCCTTAGCTTTGGTGTAAGAAGGGGTTAACTCTTTTTCTTGTAGTGGGTGTTTTTATTTCCAGGTATTACATCCATCAGATTGGAAACACCCTGATGTCCGGTTTTTTGTCTCCTGCTCCATCTGTTTTGTGGTCTATGCCCAAGTATTTAACATGCCCTCCTACTTTTTCCACAGATATTCAGTCTGTAATTTAGTCATCTGTCTTTAGCATTCCAGTGCATCAGTATTTTACTGTGGAACAGAAAAGAATATCCCTGAAGGTTTCTGGAATCAGTCAGTCCTTCTCTTTTGCCTTCTGTTCCAATCAGCTGGTTTGGATTTGAAACTTACTCAGAAATAGTTAATTATTTGTCATCCATAGTTTTTGTTTGGAAACTGCTTAAGGAATTTGTGGTTTATCTTAATCAACCTGGAAAAATTTATAGTGCACTGTGCACCAGTGTCCACCAGAGCCGTAAATTCTTGTGGCTCAGACGTACCAGGCCATCAAATCCACACAGTCCAATAGGTTCTGTTATCCCTCTCCTCCCCCTGGTTGGAGGCAGGGCCCCTCTACTTGTAGTTAGAGTACCTGCGTCCACGGGAGGCTGGCACGGCACTCACCCTTGCCGACTTCCCCCTGGCATTCATTCTGTCCTTTAATTCCTGCACACGGGCTGCAGCATTAGCATTGACGGTGAAGATGTTTGCATAGTGGCTGGCTTCTTAAATATGGAGAGAAATTCCAGCTCTTTTTTTTTAGAAAAACTAAACTGTTGTGAATGTGCTAGTGTATGGCACAGCTGCCTCCTTCAGCTCTGTGTAAGTATATATATTTTTTAATGAAAGTTACATGGTTTCCATTATACTTGAAGAAAGTATTTTCTAATATCTTATTTATCTCTTTAATGGACAGCTACTAGAAATCCTGTGAGTATTTTAAACCATTCTCTGCTCACAATGATATAGATTGTTTTGCTGTTTAATGAGTTTTAAACTCATTAATCAGAATAACAATGCTTTGTGATTCCTGCTTTCAGTGACTCATGCTTCATCTTTGTACTCATAATTTTGAAATATTTGTCTTAGGATTTTATAATGGGAAGGAATTGCAAGAGTATATCTCCCTCAATCTGCTGAGACTGCCCAAATAAATATCTAAACAGCACTGAATGGGCCCATGTGTATAGACAGAGCTCCCAGATGTGTAAGTGACCGAAAATAGAAGTATAGGGTTATTAGACAGCTTTGTTGTACCATATAAAATACTTCCAGCCCTGTTGGAGGTTTTGAAGACAAGGCTCATTAATTTTATGTACTTTCCAATTTAGAAACTCTTGAGGTTTAAGCAAGAGCTGTTAGGAGTGTTAATTTTGGCACAGAATTGCCAGATATCATGCGTTTCAGTGAGTGATATTTGCAGCTATAGTCAGACTCACATTTATGCTCTTAGTTTTCTATGTATAAGAACTTGCATTCCAGATAAAACAGAAAAAGTAAATTATGCCTGCAGAATCCAGTATGGCCCAGGGTTATGCTTACAGAAGTATGTCACTGTATAGGGATGTATAAATCTGTACTTGTTGTTTAGGATAAACTCACCATGATCTGAAACATGAGTATCCATGACCCTTCCTGAAGTTGTTGTTCATCTTACTCTCTAGCCAAGGAGTCCCAGTCACAGATTGGGACCCTGTTGTGTAAGGTGGTTTGTGCACACATGCACACCCCTGGCTCCGTCCCATCCTTATGGATTTTAAATTTCAGCAATGAAATTACAATCACAACAGCTGAAAGTGCAGAGAAACAGACAGTGTTGCTCAGAATGGACGGCGGTATCTGTATTCTGGAAGCTTGTCACATTTTTGGAGCTCTTCTGGGAAAGTAATGTTTTGTTTTCATGGATAATGGGAAGATAAGGCTGGTGGACATCTCTCTGTAGAATTTGTCTCTAACAAGTGTAGCATAAGGCTCATGAATAATTCACAGTTGGTTGTTAGTGTTCCCTGAAGAAAGTATCCATGGTAATGTAATTGAGGTTATAGTTAACCTTGTAAAGAAGTTGCCATTACTGTTTTCTCACACTTCTGAAGGTGAGGAGGATTCCCTTTTACAATTTCATTCAAAAAGGGTAAGGAGAAAGGCCAAAGAAAGATTGGTTAAATTGAAGGGATTTGGACTTTTAAAGGTCCTTACCAACCCAAACCACTTTATGATTCTGTGAGTAATGATGAAATCATGAGTGGAAAATCAGAAGTCGCATATACTTTGCGAAGAGCTGGAATTTGTCTCCATATTTAAGAAGCCAGCCACTATGCAAACATCTTTACCGTCGATGCTAATGCTGCAGCGATCTGCAAAGTCTTACTTGAGAGAAATATTCTAAAAAAAAAAAAAGTAACAAGAATTTCTGCTCACCACAAATGGTTCTCTGTTCAGAGCACTATTTGTCTCTGGAGTAGGAGATATGATTTATTTGAACATATCTTTAAAAGTTAAGTATGCTACATGCATTTTTTTAAAAGGGAATAAAGAAGCAAAAAGGATAAATAATGTAGGACAGAAAACTACTATCACTACTTTTTAAAAATACATTTGCACCTCCACCTCTGCCAGTGATAAAAGGCTGGTAAGTTCAAAAACACCTTTATCTTTCTTGTTAGTGGATTGTTCTGGGATTAGGTGATTCTGTGGCTGGAACAGAATACCAACCCAACCTCTGCCCCCACTACTGTGTCTGTTATAACTCATCACTCTGACCCTTAATCCTGTAAGGCCATTTCACTTGTTTTAAAACTGACCACATGAGTATCTGCATCAAAGTCAAAACTGTGTATTAAAGCACTGCATGTCACCTCAAACAAATGAAGTGGGAAGTCAAACTCCCTGTCAAGTATGACAGATAAACCAGCTTCCAAGACTAAAGCCTATCATTCCTGTTTTCCCACTAAGAAGAATCATTGATCAAGTATCAGCTGTATTGGATTTTTTCATCTTTTTAGTTTAAAGCTCTACCAGGCATCACTAGTTGGGGAAGAAAATGACAAAATAGAGCAGGGTCCACCACACTGATGTCGAAGAAATTATACCTTTGTTCATCCTCATCTTTTGTACAACGTTATGTAGCATTATTCTGGAAAATCCTGCTCTCTAGGCATACAGCAAATATTGATGCCTGTCCTGCCTGCTTTTCTGGCTACCTGACAGCTGAGCTTTGAGTGGACAATGACATTTTGGAACTGGAACACAGGCCAGACAAACACAGAAGCTGCGTGGAATGTACAGAAAATATGGGAGTAAAGAGTTGCTTAGATATGTTAGGAATCAGCCATGTGCGTTTTTACAGTAGAAAAAGGGCAGAATTATTTCTCTAACTAGCTGCTGATATATTTCAATACCGGGCTAGGTTCACTACAGTGTTTTGCTTTTGAAAGAAGTTGCAAGGCCAAAGGACCGTCATGCACTAGAAGCTGCTGGGTGGATCTATATGCAGTTCTGTTGCCCTGGAAATCCAGTATATTTGGATAGACTGTAATTCAGCCATTTTCAGAACATTTTGGCTTCAGTTAATTTTCTTCAGTATTTTGAAGAATATGAACTTCTGACCTAAGTATGGGAAAAGCTAACTCAAAATGTTTTTGGCCCCAAAACTGGGAACAATAGAATGAAGAGTGGAATTGGAGGGCAAAGTTTAACTTGTCAAACAAACGGTGCTGCATTCTTCCAGTAATCATAGAATCATAGAATGGTTTGGGTTGGAAGGGACCTCTGGAGCTCATCTAGTCCAACCCCCCTGCAGTGGGCAGGGACATCCACAACTAGATCAGCTTGCCCAGAGCCCTGTCAAGCCTAACCTTGAATGCCTCCAGGGATGGGGCCTCAACCACCTCCCTGGGCAACCTGTTCCAGTGTTCCACCACCCTTGTGGTGAGGAACTTTTTCCTAATATCAATTCCAAATCTACTCATCTCCAGTTTAAAACGCTTGCCCCTTGTCCTTTCNCCTTCTGGATGACATCCCGCCCCTGCAACTTATCAACAGCACCCAATAGCTTGGTGTCATCTGCAAACTTGCTGATGGTGCACTCAATGCCCTCTTTGGATTCTTTTGAGTAGGATTATTTGCTAGAACTAGACGCTTCTCTCATGTTTGTGATGTTCAGTAGTACAATGAGGGGAAGGTGATTCTTGGAATTAAAATTTCACTTCTGTGATACTCCTCTTAGGATAATGAGAATTTCAGGGTTCGGTTTTAAAGGAACCTCATGCTGCAGTGAGTTGGATGTTGGTCCCTTTAAATAAAATTAGTTTGTCTTGCTTAGGCATTCATTGCACCTGAAAGAAATGGATTGTTTCTTAATGTGAGTCAGCTTTGCTAAGAAGCCACATGTATTACTGGGCAAAATAAGACTAATAAACCTACGTTATTCTGTGAAAGTACTGGTCCTGTACAACTTGTGAAGTTTTTCAAGCAGAAGATGCAGGGCCTGGATGTAACATACAAAGCAGCGGGAAGATTTTAGAGTGAGGTGCCAGAACTGTACCCCACTGCCTGATTTGGATTTCATTGGCATTTGTTGTATGCAATCTGGCCACAGGTCAAGTAACTACTTATCAATTTATAGTTTAGACACATACAGTGCAGTTCATTTCACTCGCATCTCATTTTAATGAAAATTTGCCTCTAGTGTTTCATTAAAGAGAAAAGAAAGCCAGCCTTTCATGTGGTCTCCTAGCACATTTTTAATTATAGAGGAATTACATATGATCACAAAACATGCCTCTAATCATAGTCTTTGGTGTACAAATTCAGATGCTGTGCATTTAACACTGCATGTATGGCTTAGCCTACTTAATTTTTGTTTTTAAGTTCTGCATTCCTAACTTATTTTGCTTTCTGCCCAACTTATCATTCCTAACTTATTTTGCTTTCAGGAACCCTGGGATGCGCAACACATTCCGGCACTGTTCTCTGCTTTCTGTGGTCTGCTAGTTGCACTTTCTTATCACCTCAGCAGACAAAGCAGTGACCCATCTGTACTGATGTAAGTTGCCTGCAAATGTGATTTATTTATTATTCTGTACAGCACACAGCTAGAGTGATGCATGGGTTTCAGAACCACTGAGATTGTCTCCTGAAAGTACTGCGTTGAGATGGAAATTCCTCACCACATCTACCTGGTGGATATCAGTCCTGCAAATAAATGAAGTGCTGCAGTCAGATTGCCAGGAAAGCTGGTGCAATTTAAGCAGCACTGTCCAAATTCTCTGAAGCAGATTTCACCCTCTGGGAAATTGTGTACTTGCTGCGTTGGAGGATAGTTGAGGGGGTGCTCAGGCTACCAAAGTTGCAGAATGGGCACTGGATAACAGTGGGGCTAGGAGAAAGGACATCTGATGTGCTGGGTAGATGGCTCAATTCCAGTTCTTGCCAAGGGTCACTGTCAGTAGGCTATGCTTCTCTGAGATTAACTCCTTCCTTTTCTGCTCTTACACAGTCTGCTAGAGGTAGGTAGTAATTGAGGAAACAGTAACCTGAAGAAAGTTAGTTTGTAGTAAGAGCTGATATTTCAAGCAAGGGAGAGCCAGGGGAGAAGTCCCAACATTGCCTGTTGAGGTAACATGAGAGGGGCTGATAGATCAATAGCGCAGGGATGGCAGACATGAGTTTTCTTGTATGGAAACTGTGCTATATGGCTGTCCTGGGGGCTGTGCTTATCCACAAGCTGCTGTGCATCTCTGTATATATCTGTGGGGGTTTTGTAGCCAGTATCACCATCTGGGATTCTACTTCACAGATAGTTCAGTCTTATCCCAGAAGAATGCAGAGGGACTGTGAGGAAACCCACATGTTCTCTCCTCTGATACATGAGGTGTATTGTTTGTGTCTTGAGGTGAGATTTTTCTAGTGTATGAAGATTGTTGTAGGGTGGTTGGACCGACAGTCCTGTAATACAGGAGAGAGAAGGGGGAAGCAGAGGAATTTTAGGCCATTCAAGAGGAGAGAAGCCTGGGAAAAGGAGAAGAATTCTGATGAGGAAGGAAACGATATAGGACACGAGTAGAAAATTGACTTCCTGCTAAATCTTACTGAAGAGTTGAGAAATTTTTTCTTTACCATCCAGAAGATTTGGGGAACCTGATATTTATACATTACTAGGTTCTGATGTGGCAAAGCAACAAGAACTGCTTATATCTATTTCCTTTAACTTTATCCAAAGCTTATTCTATTTGGCACAGATGTCAGTTAGACCTGGATAAAGCTTTGTGCAGATCATCAACCTTTACAGTATGGAACTGGAGTGTGGAAGTGAAGCTGTGTGCTGTTTTAGGGAGATTTGTTTAGCCTTGGAGTGAAATATACATAGGTAAATTGCAAATCAGCATGGAACTGTGAGCTCTTTCGATTTCTAAATAATTTAAATGTATTCTTATTTTTCTCTCCCATTCCCCAGGAAGGACACATCAGTTCATTAACTTGTCTTTTCTTAAAACTTTTAAGGAAACAATCTTAAACCATTTAATCAGTTTTAAATCTTAAACCATTTCATCAGTTTTAAATCTTAAACCATTTAATCAGTTTTAAATCTAGTTACTGATTTCATAACATTCTTAAATCTTCAGCAGCTGAAATAATTGTTAAAAATCTTAAGATTATGTGTACAACAACATCAAAAGTTTATTGTACAATCATGATCAAAATGTATAATCCTTGGTAAAAAGAGATTTAAGTGTTTTTTCTTTAAAAAAGCTCTGCATTTAATTAAAGGAAGATAAGGAGATTGGAAACAGTATTTAAGGGGGATGGCCTCTGGCATAAACTTCAAGATGGAAGAGTAGGTAGCTCATAAATCTTGGATTGAGGATTAATATACAATTTATGTAGAAATAGCTTCTTTGGCCTTTCTAATGTTGGTCTAAACAGCTCCCATATTGGCTTCAGCCTAGATGAAACCATTAATAAAGTGTATGAATGCAGCAGTACCCTCTCTGCTCATTCCTCTAAATGACTGAGCCACATTGATTTGACTGCTGAGACCCCTTAACGTTTTGACAAGGAAGTTCTACCCTGATCACAGGCAGGGCTGGTTTGTGTCATTCACTAGCTATACAAAGACAGCTACTGCATACAGGAGGAAGGAAACCTGAGGCTGTTCCTCCTCCTCTGCCCCCCAGGAATATTCATATTTGTTAGATATGTTCAGAAGTATCCTAACTAGGATTTATTTTTAACAGGTCCCTTATTCAATGCAAATATGTCCCTCACTATCTTCGTCAACAATCCGAAGATTCATTGACAGATCCACTCCCAGAAAAGATGAGAGAATCAGTGGTAAGTCCTTTTTCTTTCAATACTTTCTGATCAAAGCACTCTCCCATCCATTTTCCCTACTGAGGAGCCTTTTAAGCACACACAAAAAAAGAGGGAGGATTTATATCCTGTTCCTTTAAATCCACAGATGGAAACTGAGCTAAGTTCTTCTAGATCTTCTTTCCAGTGAGGCTAGAAGGGAGAAGTGTGATATTGTAATTTTCCTTTCTGATGGATTCTTTTGAAGGGCTTGGCAACATTGATTCTTTAATATAGTTGATGGGAAAAGCACTCTGAGAGCTTGGGGAATGAGGATCTTGTCTTGGGACTCAGAGAGCTAATGCACATTCTGTGCATAGAGTTACAGCTTGGAAACCTGATATGTACAAGGTAGGCTGGATTGTTCAACAAGCATTCAAAAAGGTGAGCAGTCTTGCCAAACTCCATGTCTATTTTGCAGGGGGACAGGATTTGATCCACAGAATTCTATATGTTTAAAATAATCCTTATTCATTTTCTGTCTAGGGCTAGTAGTTGACCTGACTTTCAGGAACTCTCCTTTTTCTGTGGTAGAAAGTATTCTGCACTGTATGTCTTGCACCTTGGCCAAGCCAGACTTGGCACCTAGAGATGGAAGAAGCATGTGAAATTTGATTAGTATGAGAGAGGGAGCTACATGCCTGGTGCTTTCCAGGATGTACCTAGTTTTATGAACTGGCACTCTTCTGCACTGTACATTTCATACTCCATGTTGCTGCTACTTTTAGGCTGCTTGCCTTCAGTGTTGATGGAGCTTGCTAGTCACAATGTCAATTAGCAGTGCTAATTCTTCCACTCTGGAAGATATCTTGAAGAAAGAGAGGTCATTTCTGACTAATGCAGGGTCTTTGTCTAACCTCTATGTTATCTAGTACCTCTATCTCACTAACCTGTTTGCCAGGAGACTTCCACTGTTATCTCACAGTGCAATGCTAATAGAGCAAGTAGGGAAGAACTGAGGCAGGAGAAAAAGTGCATGTTCCTCAAGTCTGAGGAGCACAATCAAGCCACAGTCTTTGCTGACTTGCTTCAGCAACAGCAGTCATGTTTACGAGGTAGGACTCAACTGACTCTTAAAAGCCATTTTAAATAGCTTCCAGAACTTCTGCAAGGGGATCTTCAAACAGCTCAGAATCTGGGTGAAACAATATGTCTGTATTTGAGAAGTTTTCATGGTAGTAGTTAATTTTTTCCTCTTGGAGTGCTTCTGTGTGAGGGAATATTCCTAACACCCTGTCAGTGGCAAGAGATGGCAGGATGCAACACAGCGGCCAACCTTGCTCTGGTCTGTATACAGACATATGGTCTACATAACTAGACATTTAAACAAGACCTGTCTTAATTGGAGATCCTGAGGCATACAAAGCCAAATCACCTCCTCAAGAAGCTGAAAGCAAGCAAGGTTAATACTGAAAATTACTGTGCTGTGTTCTGTAGTGGCTTTGCACTGATGCTAGGAATAATAAATGCAGGATCTTAATGTTCAGTTATATGACCTTTATTATTTTCCTTCACTTGAATAGTTGTGTCAGAATTGCCAGCTTTGGAAGCTTGAATTATAAAGCAGCTGTGATGGATAATTGACCATTCAACTTTGAAAATGGGGCTTCTTACCATTATAATTAATTTCTATAGGCATCCACATGGCTGATTACTAGATTAACCAGTGGCCTGAGGGTGCTAATGTGTTACATTCAAACTCAGTTTCCTTCCTGGCCTTTAATACAAATATTTTGATAGCTAACCAAAGGATTTGTATCAACCTCTAAAAGCATAACTGAAAATAATAATTTTAAAAAAAAGTGCCGCTGCGGTATATTGTGCTTGTAAAATCTCTGAAGCATCAAATGTAGTCATGTTTGTTTGGGATTTCTTTTTTTCCTTGAATGTAAAATGGAGAAGAAAAGGAACATCTGCTTTCAGCCCAAACTACAACAGAGATATCTCTCACTGCAGAGATTTTAACTGTGGTCAGAGCTTAACTTCTCCATACTGGACCAATTGCAATGAAGGACTCAAACATTACATCCTAGGTTTATTCAGCACTCAGCTCAAAAGTGCCTGTACTTTGGAATGGAATCCAAAATCCTGCTTTGGACAGTTGAGTTTAAATGCAGGATGGGAAACAGCATTGTATCCAAGGTAGGCAGGTGCTTTGCAGGAGCTAGCAGCCTTCAGCAGGAAGGGAGGAAGCTGCAGAGTCACCCATAGCAGCCTGTAGGTGGATGCCCAAGGTTTTCTCCTAGAACGTAGCTCTGAATTCCCCTCAGCCAGAGAGGTAGCTGCCTGTATTGGGTTTGGCCATTTCCTGGGGGGCATTAACCACTATGCCATGGCATGAAACAAAAGCAACTGTTGCTCAGCTTTATTTTAGAAGAAAAAACCCTGAATTTCCTGAGAAGTTTTAAAGTGTTTGCCACATCAGGAAGGAGCTCCTGTGGGGACCGTTGTGCAGGTCAGTCACTAAGCAGTGTGTTTACATTGTGAAGCAGTTCTGTGCAAGGGCAAAAGGGCAAGCCTGGGTATATATGATCCTTTAAACACTTTAGTTATTGCCAGAATTGGAATGCAATTATAAAATTTGGATTTAAATGTCTGAGTAATAATAGTTGCTTTAAAAACATAGGCCTTTTCCTGCATTGGATTGTAAATGTGTCAAAAACAGTGAGAGCACCCTAAAAAGAACACTTGCAAACTCAAAGATGGGAAAAGTGGGAAATACCTGTGCAGTATAATCTGTGTAATACATTCTCTTTTGAATATAATCTTTGAAAAGTTTCTCTTTGGTGACCTGGCACAGAGGGAAAGCTAGGATGCCACCTCTCCCCAAAACTTCCATTTGTATAACCTCTGTCAATTTTACAGCTAAATTGTAAATAATTGATGTTGTTGTTAAAACAGCAGCTTCTTCAGTCACCTGATTGTAAGAGAAATAAGTCATTTTATTAGTAATCCTTTCTGGTTATACATAAGAGCTTGAAAATATGATTGGAGTGTGTTTGTTGTTCTTATAAGCTTGTTTTAGATTATTAGTGGTTGGATTCAGCTGTGCAGAGAGTGGCACTTGGTAAAGACTTTTCATAATACATATTCACAAAAGGGCTGAAATACTGCTATATAAGTCTGGCAGTATTTAACTTTCTCAGATGCTGAATTTTACAAGCTAAAGACTGCTGCTTTACGTAGATTCTGTATGCAACATCTTCTAAAAATTTGGACAAGTTAAAAATAATTATTTCCATTACATGCATTGGTAATAATTCCCTTGCCCATCCTTAGTCAGGGTTTGACCATGATTTTTCAGTACTGCTCCACATAGTAAAACCCCTTGAGTTAGAGATGGATATGAGAATAGTGAATAAGAGAATAGTGAGAATGGAGAGGACCTGTGAGGACAGGCAGGGATCAAAAGTTTGTTCAGGCAAAAAAGAGAAGGCCTTTCCTGTGAGGTCTCTCATGTTTTCGTTCTCTTGTTGCATACAGTTGCCAAGAAGTGAGGTCAGCAGGGCTATGTTTTGAAAAGATGATCTGGGACAGTTAGGAAGACTGCTAACTCTGCTCATGCATCTTCCAACCTATAGTCTATGAGGAGTACAAGCGTGTCTGGAGATGATGCAGCTCTTTGAGGGGAGGGAGTGCTGTTCTTTTGGAGGCACATACTCCTGAGCAGCCTAGGAAAGGAAAAGAACAGTGGTGAAGGCTTGAGAATTCAGCTAAACCTGACTGGGGTTTCCTGAGAGAAAGCAAAAGTACTTCTTCAGCCTGAAGGCTTTTTAGTCCTGCTGAATTTCAAAGGTCTGCTGCAGTGAGTGGAAGTGCTGATGCTTGTGACCTTTTACTAAGAAATATCTTTCATAGCAGGGAGTGATAGGAAGCCTAAATATAGTGCTTGCTACCAGCTTCTCTGCTGTATTTTGCAATCCTTCTGCCATTCGCTTGTTCTGCTTGTTTTTTCTCTTTTTTATCTCCCTTATTTGTACATCCACTATCCCATCATTATTTCAGTTTTCTTCCTTTTTCTCTGATGAAATACACGTAGCCTATCTAGATTAAAGCACCAGGAAATCGGATGCGCTTCTAATTCGAACAAAAGTATTTCATTTCACGTGTTGTTTCTAGAGCTCTTTGAATTAAAGTATAAGTAAGTCAATTTCTAAACCAAGAGTTACATACAGTTACTAATGTGATAACATAGCAGTTGTATTGCGTGCTGAACTTAAATATCCCTCTCATAAATCTAAGACAAGATTTTCATTTACTGACAAAGACATTCTGAAGTACCATTCAGGAGATTGTACAGATCACAGGCTGTCTTGTTTATTTGTTTGCTGAGAATGACATTTTAGTTACCAAAAAATGAGCTGGAAAGATAGTGATGTTTTCCAGTCTTTAGAAACAAAATTACTCCTACTCTAGTTATAGATCTTTATGTAAAGTCAGACATGTCCTTGCATTATCGTTGAGTGTTACTAGAAAAAGTCCTTGTCTGAAATCTATAAAATCCTGCTGAAATTTGGCTTCCAGTACAGAAAGTTAGAGAATGGTGTATGTCATTTTAGAACTTAATAAATGTATTAACTTCGTGTCTCTGAGGACATTACAGAAAAGCATGAGTTATTTCGGTAATGCAAGAGAAAGTGAATCTGAAGAAATTGTAATGCTTCCAAATAGAGAATGGTACCAGAATTTTGATTCCCCAAAACAGAAAAGTCCTTAAACAGAATCAGACTCGGTATGAAAATGTATTGCTTTCATTTATCCAATCTTAAAACTACATTATTTGAAAATATGATTTAAAATTAGGTATGATTAATTTAAGTGTAATTACTTTGACAGTATTAGAGCATGAAGAAGTAATTTCCCAAAGCAGAGTGGAGAAAACATTTTTCTATCAGGGAGTGCTGATTAGCCTCACTGTGATGCAGACTGCAAGTAATTGAGAATAGAGTTGTTTTACTTTGTTTAAAACAGTTTTGGCTTGCTAATTTTGTATAAAATAATTATTTTCACAGAAAGAAATCTTGAAATCGGATCTCATCGTCTGCACAGTGGCTGCTGTTCTGTCATTTGCTGTCAGTGCCAGTACTGTATTTCTATCACTAAGGGTGTGTATCTGTCCTTTTTTTTTGTTAGTCCCCCCTCCGCTCTGGTAGTCTTTCTTTTTTATGCAAAACCACAGAGTGCTTCGACTGGAAACAATAGAAATTATGGTAAGAGAAGTTAGTGAAAATGTATTTACTGACCATGATAACAGGGGTTTTATGTGCAAGGCACTTAGTTTATGGATATTTCTATTAATTTCAGTATTACTTATTTGAAGCCTCTTTCCATAACCCTCTGCATATCCACATCTCCTTTTTTGATATAGAACTTTATTCACAGCATGAATAAGCATTACACTTTTCTTCTTTCTTCCAATTAGGGAGGAAAAAAATTGGTTAATTGTCTGCATAAAATGTGTAAATCTAAATCCCTATCTACCTGTGGAGTCAGAGAGTTTGAACACAGGAATAAAAATGAATTGCACAAAAATATAATTATAGGAGCTGTTAAAATGTTTTTTTATTCTAAAAAGTTTTATCTAAAAATACTGTTTGAAAATTAAAACTATGTTTCCTTTTTTTCTCTTTTGGCCCAGCCATTTCTCAGCATTGTCCTGTTTGCTTTAGCATGGACCGTGGGATTTGTGACACATTACTTACTTCCTCAGCTTCGCAAGCATCACCCTTGGCTGTGGATCTCCCACCCCATACTTAAAAGCAAAGAGCACCAGCAACAGGAAGTGAGAGGTCTGTAATAAAAGCTTTTCTAAACAATGGATGCAATGTCTTGTAACTTCTCTTGGGTTTTGTTGTTGCTGTTGTTGTTGTTTTGGGGTTTTTTTGGTTTTGTTTTTTTTTTTTAATCTAGAAGGAACAGAGAAAGGCAAATAAATTTTGTATTTGCCTGTTTTGAATAGCAAGCATAGCCCATCATTTCTGGTTTTCTCCCCACCTCAATCACCAGCAAATCTGTGAACCTGTAAAAGTTGTCTTCTGAGACCACTGCACAGAAGGGCTAAGGCTGGGCAGGCACCTCTGTTGTCTAGTCCAACATCCCTGCTCAGAAGAGGGTCAGCTAGAGCAGGTTGCTCAGTCCTGTGTCTAGTCTTGAATGGCTTCACATATAGAGACTCCACAACCTTTCTGAAGAACCTGTTCTAGCATTCAATCATCCTTTAAGTGAGAAAGGTTGGCTTGGTTTTGAGGGGTTTTTATTGTTGAAATGAATTTTATTTTGTGCCCATTTCCTTTTGTCCTGTTACTGGATACTACTCGGAACAGTGTGGCTCCATTAACTTTTCTCTCCCTATCAGGTATTTATGCCCCCAAAATGTCTCCAATCAGGCATTAATAAGATGCCCCCTGAACCTTTTCTTCTCAGTCCCAGCTCTCTCAGCCTCTGCTTCTATGTCAAATGCCTCCTGTCCCTTAATCATCTTACTGATCCTAAGTGGCCTTTTGCGAGTCATTGTCTGATCTGCATTTTGTTTTTACATTAAGTACAATTGTATGCTGTATTGCTTGATATGTCATGGTTAGTACATTGACTTATTATATCATTTAAAACTTAAATGATTGATGAAATGGCAGAAGAGGTTTTTCTACTTTCTGACATATCATTTGAACAGGAAGGGTAGTGCAACTTAGCGTTCTAATTTCTATCATAACACTTTTAGAGAAACATTAAAATTGGAGGGAACTGTGAATTTTTCTTGAAGATCTGTTCTTGCTAATGTCTGCTGGCTTCAGTGGGTGGTTCCCTCATATATGCAAACATTGGTAAATATTTTAATATGTTGAGGTTTGATTTCCTGTTCTGATATAGTTATTTCTGCAAGCAGACACACTGTACTTTGAGAAGCACTGCTTTCCCCAACCTCCGCAACAGCTCTCATCTTGCCTTTGCTACCAGCCAAAAGCTTGCTTGTCATTTCTAGACAGATCCTGTGCCTTAATCATTCTTAGTATATGTTCCTGAGGTGTTTGAAGACAGCGTTGTCAGAATACAGTCTGCTGAGGGACTTTAGTCTGTTCTTCAAGTAGACAACAGAAGAGTTCAGATTGCTCTCTGTAAACCCTTGTCGTAAGGATTTTTTTTCATTTTTTTTGAAAATCATGTCTTTCAAAACAATTTGTTTCCAAACAAGGCTTGGGTATGAAAACAATACCCAAGAGACTTGATTGAAGGTTACCTTTTAACTTTACTGCAATAAGTCAAGGAAAATGTGGTAGAAATATAAATCTTAATAAGGATCACGCTCAACTGAAAACACTGTCTAGGGCTTCTTCTCCCTGATAATCAGTAATTCTGATGAATACACAAGTTTTATTGTTTGTTGCATCACTTAATCATAAAAGTCTGCTGTAGAATTTCTTCACTTGGTACTGTCTTCATTTATCAGAAAATATTGTTTTCCTAAATGTAATGACTCTGTGTTTGAAAAGGTTAAAGGCAGAGATCTGCCAGACTGATCTCCACAGATGGGGTTTCCTTCTGCTTTGAGAACAGCTGCATTTCCCATACTACCTGCTGTGGGCAACAGGCTTGCTTTCTTATTTTGCAGTCCTCATTTTTTATGGTCCGTTTCTGCACTTTGGGGCTTAAGTATTATTACAATGTATGTGATGTTGTGTGTTAGAAACAAGAGTTTAAAAAAAAAATATATATATAGTTTTTGGTCCCTTAGGCTGCTGTGGAGGCTTTTTATCATGTTCTGAGATGAGACAGGCTGAGGAAAATATTGTGTAATCCCTTTGATAGATATGTCTGACAGGCAATCTTCTTTTACCCTGTAAGAAAGGCGGAAGAGCTGAACTTAAAGGTTTCCAGCTTGTATAGAAAGAAAAACTTGGAAAAGGACATTATCCTGTAGTTGTCAGGCATGGACAATGAAGAGACAAGTACACAAAACAAGATATCCATGAGGAGCTTGTACTGCATAGAATTTTATTTTCAACTTCCTAATTTTTGACAAGTGTAACACTATGGGGAGGTGAATGATGGTGTGCAATTAGATGAGCAGCTGGTAATGACAATTTCACAGGTTTATTCTTGACTTTGTTTCATAGACTCTGGATGAGCTGTTCAAACTTGCAGGCCTTCCACAGAATAGCATTTATCAGACCAGTTCTCATCACCAGCCCCTATGAGATAACTGTTTTATTACTTGTAATTGTTTTGCCTGAATACAGGAAGAAAGGCTGAGTTCAAGATGTATGAGCTTATGATGTAATAGATATGTAAAAAGTGTAGGACTGACTCAGAAGGAAACACTGAAACACTAGAGACTATCTCCCTACTCTCACTCTCTCTCTCTCTTGCTATATATATATAATATACATAAAAAAAAAATTCATGTAAGCCATTTTCAAATCACCCATATCTTTACTTGGGCCCCTTCTGAATGTGAAAGGCTCTTTTTTAACAGTCTGCATTGTCTGCACACATTTCTCTGCGCTCCTGCAGCTACCTTCTTTTGGGTTCTTACACAGAACTCAGCTTTGGGCAGCTGGATTAAGTTCTTGTGTGGATCTTTGAGACCAATTTGTAGTTCAGGAGGAGGAGATATGAATAGAGAATGACAGCTAGGTTCCAAAATAGACATGTTTTCTGAAGGCTGATTTTTGCAAAAGCATTGCCTTCGTTTAACATCCTCGCGAAGCATGACTTAAAGCTGATTTGGAAGGATTGCTTTTAGATCTTTCTCTTTGAGCTTATACAGTGTACAACTGTGCCTGCAGAACATACAAATCTGTTGATTCAGCATGTCTTCTTTGGCCGTTCTTTGAAAAGGTGCATGTGGGAGGTGGGATGTTTATACATAATTGTTTTCATTTCTGCAGAGAAAAGTGTTGGCAATTCAGTAGCTGGCATTGCTGTTTCTGAGTCAGTAGCAAATTCTGCCTTTTTGCATTCACTGTTTTCTCCAATAATCTTGTGTAGCTGAGCTCAGTTGAGAGTAAAGACATTATTTTTGTCTGTACACAAGTGTTTCTGCACCTAGTTTACCTAAGCTCTCATAGCATAGCAGTTGATCACACAGAGCATTCAGTTCTTGTTTAATACTGACATTAAGCACTGTGATGTTGTTAGCAAAGTCTGCTGTAAAAAAAGCTACTCTTTACAGATGAATTGTGTGATCCTGGCAGATACTTTTAAAATATGGTTTGAAAAACATCTGTGACAGTTTCTAGCTCCTGTTAATTCTTCAGTCTTCAGATCTAAAAGGGTATTTCATATATCAATGAGGTCAGTGATACTTTGCAGTCTACGGAACAGTGTTTTACCACTGTAAGATGGTGAAGGATACACACAGAACTCAAATGAGGTTCCCTAGGTCATCCACCAGTGGCAGAGCTGGAGAAAGACCTCTTTGAAGTCATTACATCACTAAAAGTGCTATTTAGTATAGTGACTAGCAATTAGATTATAGGATGTACCATCTTATTTTGTTTCTCACAAGTGCAGTTGTAAACAGCAAAATACATGTTTTCTAAATACAGAGAACAAAATAATGTCTCTATTGCAAGAGTTATGAATTCCATTGTTTCATAAATTAGTTGATTGTATTTATTAATGTGAGCTACCTCATTTCTACAGTATTACAGTGCAAAAAATGCTGATAATTGGGTGAAATGATCTGTTACCTGAATTTCTGTTTCAGATGCTGCTCATTTGATGTGGTTTGAAAGGCTCTATGTATGGCTTCAGTGCTTTGAGAAATACATTCTGTATCCAGCTATAATACTGAATGCCCTCACCATTGATGCTTTCTCAATCAGTAAATACAAGAAACTTGGTACACAGTAAGTAGATTATATCTCAAAGCATGTAATTATTAGATTATTTGGTTTTAGACTGAAGATAGAGAAATAAAATTTGTATCTTAAGTCTGTTTGCTTGTCACAGTTTGCTTTCACGCAGTATTAGTTCAGTATACAATTATCATTGGCTCTGCTGAGAGAAAAAGCCAAACTACCTTGGCACATGCTAAGACATGACTCCAGTGAGAGAGTGAGAAATGAAAAGTTTAAAAAGCTATATAGAGATATATAGAATGTCTAAATGTCACTTAAAAGCAAGACACACTATTCCAAGCTGCAGGTGTTTGATGCGCATAAACACAGTGAGGTAACTAGAATTAATCAGATGAAAATGAGAAACCTAGGCTGGATATCAGGAAATATTTCCTAACTGAGAGTTTTTAAGGCTGTGGTGTAGTCTCCCCAAGGAGTTATTGGAAGCTTCACCACACAAGACTTTTAAGGCAAGACTGAATAAAATATTTAACAGTGTAGAATGGTATGTAGTCTTGCATTAAGAGTGGTTTGAGAAAAGGTAGCAACCTGAGGGTTTTTTTCCAAAGTCTGATGTCTCTGATACTAAGCAAACTAGTGATGTGGATCCATGAAACAGAGTGTAATCCGTGCAGGCAGCCTTATATGGTAAATATTTTGGCCAGTGACTTGCCTACTGCAGATATTCAGCAGGCTTAGTGACTGCAGTATCCCCAGTGAGCAGAGTTTCTGCAGTCTTATCATCAGAATGACAGTGATGCAGATGATAAAAACAAAGAAACAGCCTGTGTTCAGGAAGGAAGGTTCCAGTAGCAGGAAAAACTGCTGGAGGAGGAGGAGTTCCTCAGTATTAATAATAATGTTGATTCTTAACTTTAAATATTAGGTAAAAGAACTTTGATGTAAAAATTTGTGGTGTTTTACTTATTGTTTTCTCTTGAAAAGCAACACAGCTTTAGGGACTACAAAACTGTAAAGAAAAGGTGGTCCCTGTTTTTAGGGGCCACAATTAGGATTTTAATAAAATTTTCTCTATATTTGTCCCAGAAAACTAGTTTTCCAGAGAGGCTCTCACCAGTCACTCAGAGATGGCCTATGTAGTTTCCCACAGACTTTTTTTTCCCCAGGCACTTGGGAGATGCTAAGGCCTGTATCGTCCAGGATGAAACTGAGTTTACACTCATCCCTCTATTTGGTTCTACAAGGCTGGGAGAACTAAAAAGTAATCAAAATGTCATTTTTCACTAGTTAGCAGATGTGACTGAATACATGCATGGAGAAAATATATAGGGCTAGATTGCACTTTAAAGTACCACCTCCCTCAAGTGTTCAGAAGTAGTGAGTTAAGTCCCTCAGAAATCTTGAGATTAAAGGACACAATTACATTTGTCTGCTTCTAATTGTTTGGCTTGTAGGGGAATACTGTGACAACCCTTTACTTCCCCATCCCCCTTTGTGTCCTGTTTCATCACCATGGATTTAAAACCTGTGTTTTCTCCTTTTTCGTGTAACTGAGATCTGTGCACAACTCCCAGTATCCCTTCTTCTCTGGCACTCCTCTTTAATACCCCTCCTCTACAGCTACCATGTGTATCCCCCACACAAAACATTTATATTCAGATCCTGTCTCTTTCTCTTCAGTTCTGTAAGTCCATGAGGGATCCTGCATTCTCTTGCTTTTTCCATATACAGTGTTATGGAGGGTTGTAGTTTCTCTGCTTTAATACATCAATACCCATCTTCTGTTGTTGAAAGAGTCCTTAATTATTTACCACCCGAAAATCAGAACACATCAAACCTTCAAGAAGGGAAGGCAGCATTCTCCTGCTCTGTGTCTGACATGGTACTTCTGCATTATTTGATTTGGGAGTTTTTCTCAATTTGAATGTATTGTTTTTAAAGAAACTTCATCTTACTTTTTGATTCAAAGTATTGAAGCAGTTTGGATCTTGAGTGGGCAGAACAACTACTTCACAGTCAGGAGTTTACTTGAGCTTTCCTGACTCTGATGTGCTGGTCATTAATAGGATCCATGCTGACAAGCTGAAAAGCCTGCCCGAGTTATCTGCCATAGAGGCTTCAGAAATAAACCCCCTTCTCTCTCTCTCTCTTGCTTTCTTTCTGCTGGGATTTAAGGGTCCAGAAAACGCATTATTTTCTGTCACCCCTGAGAACATTATTTTAGAAAATGTCAATTTTTTTGTGACATTTTCCTCATGTTAACAGATCCAGTGTAAAATGTCTTCCCTTTGCTCTGTGATATATACGTTTTCCATGTGAAAATTCCCCCACACTGCAAGAATTTTCTTCTGAAGAATGTGAGATCCAACTGGTTCGTATAGGACACACTGGGACGGTTTCTAGTGGCTTCAGACTGTGTTAAGCTTACTTGCTAGGTTTTCTATTCAGATATCTGGGGGAATTTCAGAAGAACAGCTTTGACAAGATGAGAAATAAGGTCAGCTTGGTATTTCATTCCAACAGTGATGTCCTAGTGATTCTTTAGAATGACCTACACTCAAATAAAGTTGCGTCTGCATTACAGAAGATACACAATAATGAGTAAAAGCCACATAAAATAAAATCAGCCTGGAAATGTGCAGACTTGTGAGAGAATGATGAAAACCTCTTAAGAGCTTTCTGACCTATCAAGTGTCAGTCATAGCAGCAGGTATTCTGCTGGTTCTCAGCAGGATGAAGGAGAACCTTCCATGCATTTTGAGTCACTCATTATGCACTGAAGTCCCCATCTATTTTAATTAGCATTAAAAAACCCCTCAATGTAGCTTCCAAAAAGTGAATGTGTTTAGTTTACTTAAGAGAAGTCACCTGGCTCTCAATTAACAGGAAGCTACTTGTACATGTCCATTAGTTTTCCATTGTCTTTTCAGGATCCAGTATGGTTCTTGGGCATCAACATGCAAAACTGCAATCCAAGTATACTTGTTCCACTGCCAGAAAACCCTGAGAGTACTTAATATCACTAAATACTCCTGAATTTGTCTTGATGGTTCATTGAGAGGCTTGAGATATACTTCTGAATATGCCCAGAGCTTTCTGAATATATCACTTGTCTCTAATCTTATCCTGACTAGAACCCAGAAACCCAAAGGTTTTGAGCTGAGAGCTGGTTTTGCAGCATCCCCAGTATGTGATGAAGTTCACAGAATACTGCTTTGACTTCCTTCCTTTTAAAAACCTTGATGGAAAAGGTGATGTTACTCATTTTAACAAGAGTCCAACTGTTCAGCACTTAGAAAAAACCCAAAGGCTATCAAAGGTTTGCTGTTGATTCCTCTTGCTTTGGTGGTAAGGAAGTTCTTACAGGAGTGAGGAATCGCATGTTCTAATTTCTGCTCCAGACCCTGTTCCTGTGATTTTTAGTGGTTGTTCGATAAAATACAGAACCATGCAAGTGTTCCTGCTCTGGAGGCCAGTACTGTGTCAGGGGATGCCTAACTACTCAGGTGATATAAAAATTAACGTGTCTGAGACCTTTCTAGGATCCAACACTCAGAATAGGCTATATTATCAAGAGATCAAAATCAGTGTCCAAGCAAGACCATCTTTCTAATTCTGTAAAGTATCTTAAAATTAAAAAAAGTGAAAAACTTCAAGTCTGTAAGTTCAGATATATACAGAGACTGGAGTGTTTGGGTGTTTTTTTTAAATTCAAGGGGTGACAACACATTTTTCCTTCTCATGTAATTGTGGTTTTTTTCTCTTGCACAGAAAACTTTGTAATTTTCTGTAGATGAATGATATCTTCTTGGAGATATAGCATCAAGCACTTGGATTTTTGAAGAATGGACTTCTTGATTTTTCTGTGTGGTTGCTTACTATTTAGAGTTCTCAGCTTAAGTTCGCTATCTGGAACAAAATAAGGGAGAGTACAATGCAGACTGCATACATTTTACAACATAGAGATGCAACACACAATTTCTTTTAATCTGATAAAGTAATTGCTCTATAGAATAGATGACCTTCTGATCAAGGGCAATGGTAATTATTTCAAGGACTTCACATCTGTGGATGTTTCTATTCAGAATTTTGGTATTGTTTAATGAAATTAGGAGAATAGTTACAAATTTTGTCATCAAGTGAAATTTCTAGTAACTGAAAACAAATTAAGTGTATTCAAGACTTTTTTTCAAATTTTAATGTCTTTCAATGTTTTTATTGTAATGTATTTCTAATTTTTCAAATTATGATGTATTAATAGAATTGCCAAGATACTTCCAAAACTGAAACCTTAAGAACTCTATAAAAATATCCTTTTTAGATTTTGGGGTTTTAGTAGTTAATAATACTGGTATTGACCCTCCTTATTACAGATGACAAGTGTGTGATAATGATAAGGAAAAGATAAGAAGTTGCACATGGGTAAATGTGATTATTAAAAGAACATAGGATTAATACCAGAAATCAGTAAGATTTAGATATAGATAGTAATCTAAAATACATCTGGTAAAGCTATTTGTATTTAAGAGTTTAATAATTTAATGCTTTGTGACTTTGATTTGATTAGGTTTTTCTTTCTGCCTTTCTTACAGCTGTGATATTATCCTGATAACAGTTGCTGGGATGAAACTCCTTCGCTCTTCATTCTGTAATCCTATTAATCAATTTGTTACTTTGAGCTTTACTGTCATCTTCTTCCGGTATGACTATAGAGACATTTCAGAAAATTTCTTGCTGGATTTCTTCATGATGTCCATTGTGTTTCATAAGGCAAGTTATATAGCTCCTCTCATTTCATTGGAAAATATATTTCATACCTTTATCTTCTCCATGTCACTGTGCTGAGAATTTGTGGTAGGATATTTTTTAGAAGTAATGAATGCATATATAGACACAGATTATTGGCACTACAGAGAAAAAAAAAACAAAACAAGACTGTAAGCTGAAAACAAGTTTCCAGTTAAAAGTCTTCTCTAGTTTTGTGCAATATTTTGCACTTACTTTTTGTTCACATGTTGCTATGGAAAGTTCGGAATTGTTGTTTTCCAGAGGAGAATCCACAGTGAGTTGGAAGGAGCCTCTTGGGTCATTAGTGCAGGGCTGCCCTCCAGATCAATTGCCTGGTGTTTTTATCTAGGTTTCCTTTGAATGCCTCTAGTGTTTGACTCAACAACTTCCTTTGGGAAATTATTCCATTATCTAATCATCCTCGTGATAATAAATGTTTTCCTAATGTCAGCCTTAGCATTTTTCTTTTCCTATTTTCAGTCTGTTATCCTTGTGATGCTGCCCTTAACCTCAAAGCTCCTTCCTCTCTTTCACATTGTTAACTCTTGGAGTGTGCTCTAGTTGAATTTACTTTAAAAAACCAAACTTTCTGCATCAGTCATATCAGATCCTGTCTTGGTTTCCTATGTACACTGTTTCACTGAAGGAAGCAGGTTTAACTGATACCTTGATAAAACATGAGAAAGTATTGAAGACATGCCTAAGGGTTTTATTAATTCTTTTGTATTTTGTTCAGTTTTTAAACTTGCTGTTTTCAACTTGCTATAATACATGATACAGTTTGTCTAGGGATAAGTCGGTGTTTGTTTTTTGTTGTGGGTTTATTGGGTTTTTTTGGTCAGGCTTGTTTGGTTTCTTTTTCTAAAATATTCCTACTATCTGTGTAAGTACAACCCAGCTAGCAACACTTGATTTCTGAGAGGAGAAAGACGTGGTTCAATACTGACTGCTACATGTCCTCTGGAGATGCCCAGCAGTGTGTGTGGAGATACTTAGCCTTTCTACGCAAGGAGTGTCAGCTCACACTGCTGTCCATGCCCACCTGGAAGTTTCAGGATTCCTAAGGAACGGCCAAGTTTATTCATGTTACTTTCAGAGTTCCCAGTCATTCAGTCAAAGAGTGAAGCAGAAATTAAGTGCTTTCTCTGGTTTATTTCTGTGCTGCTGTAAGGGAGAAGTGAGGAATAATAATTCAGTGAAGGAGCTTGGGCTTTTTCTTTTCTCTGAGTTCTTGAGCCACACTCCAGTAGGATCTTCAGCTTCTTCAAGCCTTCAGCCCTCAGACCTGTTGTTCTGCTTTCTCTGTTCTGGAGTGAGGAGGCAAGGGGTGGGGAGGGAAGGCAGAAGAAAAGGAGTGAAAGTGATGATAAAATGTCCTGCTTTAAAAAGAACACCCGCCTTATGCTCTGTGATCCTAAAATAAGGTTAGAGTAATTTTTTAAGCTTCATATCTTGGAATGAAAGATTAGCAGTGAAAGTCGTTCAGAGGTTCATTGCACTGTGGCAGTTTTCAGTATTTTTTGCATTACCATGTTCTGTAGAATAAGGGCTGAATTTCTCTCTCCAGAGAAGATTGTCAGTGATGTGCATCAGTGGACATCTCACATTTGGTTAATGTCTTATTTAGGTCTAAAACTCATTCTCCAAAAATCTTTTTACAGGATCAGAAAATTAGCACCCAGAATTGAAAGTCTCACTTTATGTTAATTCATTGGAAAATGTTGACCTTGTAAGCATATCACAAAATACTGGTGTGGTTTATTGCATGGTTTTGAAAGATAGCAATAAGAATGAGATAACGAAGCAATGAATACCAAATTAAGCAGATATTTGCTATAATAACTTCTATTCTACTAGACTGAAGGCTTGAAATGCAGATGTGTTTTGAAAATGTAGTGGTAGCATTGATCTGCCATCTTCATATCTGATAATATGTAAAATTTTTCAGGTCATTAGTTCATCAAGTGTGCTTGTCCTTGTTCCATTTTAAAAAATTGAAATGAAACAGCTGGATTATTTATATTACAAAAGTACATGCACATGCACAGTTACACAATGATCCTTAAAGCCAATCTGAAAAATTGTACTGCGGAAGATTGCAATTAAAGTGCTATTAATTTGAGATCATAATGGGCATAAGTTTTCTTTACCCTAGTTAATGTCTGAGCTCTATTCAGCTCAATATTGTGGAACTTTAGTAAAGCAAATGGTCATTTGAGGATAAAAATGATGTGTGTTTATTTCATACTATAGACCCTAAGCAAGCTGCATCTGCCTCTATTCCTAAAAGCTTTATGGGTCTTCATAGATTCAGTCTGTCTGTAGTTAAATCATTTTTATGTTTGCATCTGTTTTTAAAAAGAAAAACAAAACCTGAAATAGCGTCTTTGGCTATGCAGTTATAACTGGTTTCTGCTTACTCATTGAAAATGTCAACTTACCACCCTCTGAATTAGGGAACACTAGAAGTTCTGTGCTTTAGTCATAGTGATGGTAGTTTATAAGCATGGTTGCCCCACAAAAAACATTTGCATGCTCTCAAAGCACTGTGGTAGTAAGCATTTATTTTCCTCTGCCGGGCACTGGGGAAGAAGGATTCTAAATTCAACAGACACAACTCAAGCAGATTATGGTGAATAAAACTTTGCTAATAATGTTGGATAGAGTATTTCTGAATATCTCACTGATTGTGCTTCCCTCATTTTCTCCATTGTGCTATTGAATTAATGTAATTTAGTCAAATCAGAAGCTCTGAATGAGCATATTGCTCCCTGAACAAGTTGAGGCATGGAAGTCCAAATTGCTGCTCACAGATTTCTATCTCTGTTTGCAAATAGCCAAGCCACCCACACATAGAGAACAAGACAGTCTATTCAGTTCTATTCCTGAGGATTTTTTAAATCAACCTGGATCTTTTTGGTCTTTTTAACATCATAAGAATTATTAATGGAACAGTTAATTCACTTACTTTGTAAAAATCAATAGCTGTTTACATTTTGTCAAGTTGTGGAATGTGAAACATTAATGCTAAAAGTTGCTTAGGCACATGCAGAGTGTGCTGTATTGTCTTTCAAATTGTCTTGGGAAGGGAACAAGATAAATATTTAGGAAATACTTTCTTACTTGTTTTTAAGAATGATTGCTCAAGTGGAACATGACTTCACCATCTTTCTTATTCTAAGGCTTCCTATGTAGCCAGCCCTGTTTGTGTCCTTGGTTACAGCCTGGGTTTCTTCTGTCCAAAACTCCTTTTGTCTATAATCTTTAGATCAGAGCTGAGTGACCTTTTAAAAATCTGTGACTGCTCATTCAAAAACTGTGGGTGTAATCCTCTGATGTATACTCTACAGGAAGTCAAACTGGATAATCAAGATAGTCTTCTTGGTCTACACGACTCCATGTAAACTTTTCAAATGATCCAGTTATTCTCCCTGGACTTTTTAGGAGATGATGTCACTGCAAAAATTAGAAAGAATGTTAATTGAAAATGGAAAACCACAAATAACTGTGAATATATTCTTCATAGGCATCGCAAAGCTGGAATATATAACAAGACTTGGGAATTTCTTCTTAGACTTCTAACAGTAGAAAAAGATCTGATACTTTTCCTGTAATAGGGTAAAAAATGTAGAAATATTAGCCAGTTTGAACAAACAATTTGGGAAAAATGAAAAGATAGGCCTTTTTTCTACACTTCTGATATTTACTGACAGAATACTTAACTGAGGAAAGCCTCTATTGCACACAACACATATATGAGAGGGAAAGCATATGCATGGTTAAGTGCATGCTATAGCTTATCTAGTCCATCTTTCTCCAGTGTGACCAAAAAGGGGGGGGCAAAAAAGGAATGTGCCCAGCACTGCCCTCCTTGACAGATGTGTGAGCTGCTTATAAAGGGCATCTGGAGTAACAACTGTTCAAGTCAAAAATGAACAGATTTTGTTAAGCGTGAAATAGAAATCAATGCAAATTATTCAAACAGCAAGGATATCAATTTGGAACTGGCTGAGTGTTAACAAAGATGCTCAGGGCAAGACTTGTCCCCAGCTCTTTTGCTGTATTCTCTTAAAGATGTGATTCTCCATTTCACCCAGTGTCATGCCATCTTCTAAATCTTGCTGGTAGAGAGGTCATAGTGTCTCCCTGAGAAGCTTTTGAAACCTCAAGTGGAGCTGATATTGAGCTGAAGTAGCAAAGGCAGCAGAAAACTTGGTAATGCAAATGTGGATGCTTCTGTATGCTCTTGGCTACAAAAAACCTGATGGGTTTTTTTTGCCAGTCTGTTCACTACTGGGAGCAACCAGCAACATCTTGGAGATTCCTGTGATAAACTGGCTCTTTTACCAGCAGCTCGTTCAGCTGTAGAGTACACCTGAGAAATGATACCTGTGCTTGGGAATATGTTTTTTTGACAAATCTCTGTAGCTTTCTTTAAGCCCTCATCTACTACACAGACCTGGATGGAACTGGTCTGTGTAGTAGAACCAGTGTCTTTAACTCTCTAGTATATAGAACTACAACTTCTTATATCTTTCAGTGTCTTGTGTGTTACTGGCAGGCAGTTTAATGGCCACTTAATTTGTGTGTGTGTATGAAATAATTAGCAATACTAAAATATGAAATCACCTTATATTTTCCTATAGCCAAGTCCTCTGGGAGTTCTGAATTTGTCTTTATGCATAAGGCAAAATAATCAAAGAACCAGAGCTTGTTGCATTTGCCTTCATTAACGCTGAATTCATTTGCCTAAGTACTCTTACCCCTGCTGAGCTCACTTAAGACTGCCGTTTCCCTCTCTGGTATTTTTTCTTCTCTCCAAGAATACATTTTCCAGCTAACAATGAATCCACATTTTTAAAGAGTTTTTGTCTTTCTGTATACTTCTTTCTGCCACAGTATTCGATATCACACATTTATAAAAGATGATCTTTATGTCAAAGTAACTCCAGTGAAGACAGCCAGTTTGTAACAACCTGCCAGACCTGTGCTGATCAGGCTTAACTTTTAACATCCCTAACACAATCCCTTGGACAGGAGAGAAACTATGCATGTTATCTTGTTTTCCTTGATATTATGAGAAAGTGCTACCAAATACCTTGACCTTCTTGGTGCTTTGTTGAAGTCAAGTAATTAACCTATTGGATCTTTTTTATTGCCTTTGTGGCAATAAAACTCTTGGTTAGTTGGCATGGCCTATTGATTGATTCAGGTGCTGCTTATAAGTCAAAAGCTTTGTTTTCCGCTTCTGACTATTCATCATTTTCTAAATCTGATGTTTCACTTCAAAGCTTTTGGTATTAATTCATTATTTCATATTTTAGTCCATTTCTTGCCATTCATGCATACTGAAGTCCAATGTCTTAATCAGCTGCACTCTCTTGGCTCACAGGTGTTTCCTCAACTTCTGCTATCTGGCATATAAACCCGATTAAGACACTTTCTGCTGAGTAAAATACCCAAGGCTACATCTGATATTTGACAGGATAATCCCAGGGGTATTTTCCATAGACTTCTTAACTTTTGAGCACTGTACAGTTCATGTTTCTTTTTAATATTGTAAAAATGGGTTAACTGACTCTTAATTGCCTTCTGTCACTAACCTCTTTGTCAGACTTCATTCCTGACACTACTCCCAAATTGCTTTTTCTCTCCTTTTTTTCATGTTTTTCCTTTAGAATGGGACAAATGTACTCAGGGATGCAGGGAGATGTACACCTGCTCCCTGGATCAGTCTGGCTCACTATGCACTGAGGACTGTATTCATGTACTTCCATGCTGATAGAGGTGTGTTCTGCATCTGTTGATGCAGGCACTGAAAGAGAAATCTTGAGTATCTGGTGCTTCAGTGCACAACTTACTCTGTGCATTTTTTATGTCCACTTTTAATAAAGATAATTTCTGGGAGATAAAGTCTTGGCAGAGTCATGCCTATGAATGCTTCACTAAAGAGGCTGGATCAGTGCAGGTCCAAGCTGATTTATTTCACATCTCGGGCCCTCTGCAAATTAAGCTGATTAGCTTTAATCTTGTCCTTTTTCCTACCTTGAGATATGTGAGACAGTTTCTTACAGTATCACAGGCTTCTTCTCTGGGCTTTTGGTGTCAGCTGAAGAAGCAGCATCTGCCATAAGCAGATCTAAGTCTGTTAGATTTTATCATCAGCTCATTGGTATAATACTCATCATACTTCTGCCTGATGGTTAACATTTAACATCAAATGTAAGGCTTCTGAGGTGTGTTACTCAAACTGTTTAAAATATGCCTGTTTTGTACACTGTTGATGTTGAGTACTGAATGCTGTGTTTCAGGAATATGTTCCTCCAAGGTTTGATACCAGAGCCTTGGACTGATTATCACAGTAT
>VWZO01015547.1:0-26249 GCA_013396975.1 Bucco capensis
TTTTTGGTAGTATAGTATAATTTGGAATGGACGCTTCTAGGTCCAGAATGGCACACGCGTTTTGGACTAGAAGGGGCGTGACTACCGAATTTCTTAGTGTGCAAGCCATTCCTGATTCCAGCGGAGCAAGGCGCCAGACGTGTGAGCTGTTGAGTCCAAACCTGTTTGCCAGAAAAATGGAGAAGGACACCAGAGCGGCCTTAGAGAGTATGATAGCCCTCTTTATAACCTATTTCATAGGAGCGGCTCTGCTAATTGTAACTATCAGGAGTGTAGCATATATAATAATTGTATTATGCCAATGTAAATACTCGCGGTCAGGGTGTGCATGCTGCTGTGATGCATGTAAGGTGCATTGCTCTGCTCAAGATCCAGAAGAGCCTCCTGAGCAGACCACGGGAGTGTAAAATTAGTTTATGGAAATGTTACGCATCTATAGAGTTAGCTGAGTTAACAGTTAGTTGTAAAGTTTATTTGTATTGGTTAAGTCGATTCGTGGGATATGTTAGTTCTGTAAGCTGCCGTGGAATCAGGTTAATTGTGAAGTTGTGTTAAAATGTTTGTTAAAGCATGTTGGTGGGGAGAAGGAGAAGAAAGAGGATACAGGGGTGGAACGTTATGGGTTATGTATAAAAATTGCCCAAGGTATCCCTCTTTTCCCCNAAACTCCATCTTGGCAGCAACGCGTGCAGCGGCCGGACCACCTTTTCATCTCCTCACCATCACTGTCCACTATCCGGCCTTCCTTCACTTTTTCACCTCACCTGCCACCTCATCTTGACCAGACTGAACCTTAGCAGGTTTTACTGCGAGTGACGGGGGCAGCCAGTGGTGTGAGGGGGGTGGGAACCAGGAGGGTGTGTAACACCCTGTATTTTTCCACTGTTATATATATATTTTCATATGTTAAATAGTTATTCTTTATAACTCAGTCTCCGTGTTCAGTGATTTCTTTCCTTTTTGGAAGGGGGAGGCTCTAAAGGGGTTTCCTTCTGAGTTTGTCCTCTCAAACCAGGACACCTTGTTTACAGACTCAGCAGGGACAGCAGCATATTGTTTTACACACAGGATGTTTCCTAAACCATTAGAGCTAGAAATCTTGTTTTCAAATTGAAACCTAGCTTCCTCAAAATCCGGTCAGTTAAAATATCACTCATGTGTCTAGCCCTTTTATTATTAAACTGTCCTTTGCTTTTAGTAAGAAAATGAATCATCATTTAATAGTGAAAGCAAATTACTATGTTCAAGTATTTCTAATCACATTTTTGCTGTTTATGTTCAACACAAATTTTCTGTCCTAAACGTAACTCTTGGTAGCTAAATGATGGCACTAACTCCTTTTCAGATACTACACTACACCTGTAATTATATGCATTAATACGCTACTATGAAATAAAACTAATGTGAAATAACACTTCACATAGAGAGTTAAAAAAATGCTTCATCAGAGTCAAATATTAGTGCAAATTCAAAACACCTCACTGATTTATTGATTACAACTTCATCTGGATTTATTTTCTACAAAACAAATCTAAGCAGCAACATATGAAAGAATTTGTGATTATTCTGTATTGTGGAACAGCAGAAGTCAATGTCTGGAGAAAACATAAGCAAAGCAACCTAAAACCGGTCTCATAGATGCATGTTTGATTATTAAATGCAGTATTTCACTGATACAGTATCTTGAGCTTTTTTTATGACAATATATGGTTCATTAGCTGAATTAAGAGCTTTAACAAGCAAAAATAGATTAATTCTTCATTTAGTGGTCATTATATAACTGACATTACATGAAATATTACAAGTCACACATCAGTCACTGAGTGTAGTCCTGACAGAAGTTTGTAGTATCCTTCTGCAGCTCAAGCATGACACAGCTGTTGCATAATTAGGAGAGAAAGAAATATTCTTGCTTTTAATGTTTTCTGAAGTTTGTTATGCATAAAGTTTGATTTATGTTTTATACTGTGAAAATGTCATCAGCCCAGACTCCAAAACTGCTCATTCTATAGCTAGAAGACTGGAGCTAACATTACCCTTAAAGTAGCAGTTTTCCAGTGTTTGATGCATATTTAAGTGTAACTGTACGATTTCTTAAACTCCAAAGACTAAGATCTATGTATTTCTTTTTAAGATGTACTTATTTACCCTTCTACTACAAATAAGCACTTGATTTAAAGATCTCTATGCAAAACATTCATATATATACACATACAAAAAACAGGTGCACTGAGACTCCAGCTCTCTTGAATACAAGAAGCTTCAAGCCCACAGAGACTCCACATGGCCCTGACAGTCACTGCTCTCCCATCCTAGCTTTGTTACCATCACCCATTCACAACTTTACTTCACGTGGAACTAGGATTTACTCCAGACTTTGCTGACTCATAAGAAATGCTGACAAATGGGCACCATCAAGAACAACTGTTAGCTGTTAGCTCTTTGAAGCTTAAAGAATACATCCCTTTAGTGAAAATAAGGGACAAAGTACAGGACTGGGGCTGGGAGAGGGGTGCAGAGTATGCAAGACCAAGAAACAAGTGGTGCAAGAGTGTGGCACCAGGACCTCTCCCCAGGTGTTGGGAATCTACCAAAAAAAAAAAAGGTTCCTCTAACGATATTCCTGGACATTGTGGTTTGCTGGTTTTCTGCTGTCTTGGGAGGTATCTACTGCTATATAAGAGAATCACTGCCAGATGCATGTCCACAGAAAGTAAACCTGTAACATGCAAAATACCTTTCAGTATACTTTCTAGAGTATATACAAAAGAATAATTGACTACCTGCTCCTTGTACACTGCCAAATATTACAACACTATATATGGGAAGGTATCTGTGGGAAAGCAGGTGGTTCATAAAAATGAAAGTATTGGGTGAACCAGCCAAGGATCTTGGGCAGAGGAGGTGTCTTAAGATAAGAAAGGAAAAACAACCCAGCTGGGATAGCAGAAGAAGATAGAAGAATTAGCTCTGCTAGCCAATAAGAAGTCTACCCGCACTGCACACTTAACCAATCTGTTTGTTCTGTTTGCTGTGTGAAAATAAGTTTGCACCAATCAGTATATGCATGATTGCACAGAAAAGGTATAAAGGCTTGATCTTATCATGAATAAGCGTCTTTCCCTTGATTCACATTGAATCATGTGGAGGCTATTATTATTTTCTACCTTCTACAACTACATATTCCTCAACAGAGGGTCTAACCCAGAGTGTGTTGCTCCTATAAAGGGAACAACATGAAATCCAAGACCAGGGGATGACCTCATGTTGCATTCTAGGAAACAAAGGCAGGGAATAGTTAGTCTCTTAACACCAAATACTTAATAAAAATTGTTTTGAAAAATCAGAAGTGATTAGCAACAGCAAGCAGCAGATAACACCAATGAAGTCTTAAACACCGAATTAACATTTCAAGGAAGAGCAATAGTAACTCAAGTTGTAGCTCTGCTCTTTTTCCTGAGTTTGGGAGAAAGCTGAGCCCAGAGATCACATGTGAAATGAGAGCAATGAAAAGGCAGACTTTCATTGTGGTCAAACTATCAAGGATAGCTTTTTTTTAAGTTTTAAATCTCCATCAGATGCTTCATTACATACTTAAATTCCCAAGACTTTGGAATTCCAACTTCTCCAGCATTTACTCTTTCAGAGATATCCTTTCCAGTAATAAAACTGGTACAGCATGCAGATTCTCTCTGGAGCAATCAATATTATGTTACATATATCATTTGTAACTTTGAGAATTCAATGTTTTAAAGAAAACACATGGAAGAGATTAAACTTAAACATGATTAAATCTTGGGTTTTCCCTATACCATATTTTTCCAAGACAGCCCTTCCCAAACTAGACACACTGGGTCAAGAACTGTCAGCTGTGAATGACACCATACAGATCTGAATAAAGAATTACTTTTTTTGAATGTTTCACTTCTAAAGATTTCCAGATTGCTAACAAAATTAAGTCTCCAAACTTCTTTTCCAGGAAGTTGGAACACTACACTTCCCGTATTAATACAAATTATTCTAACCCTGTAATTAAGTTGCATAAAACAAAGCACTGTAAGCATGATGTAAGACGAGAATCACAGAGAAATGAATACACGTACTAGGGTTTTTTTTAAAAATGTATCACAGGGATATAGTGACAGATGTCACTTTTAAACTGTGTTCTCACGGTTCATGTTATATATGTGCACAAATACCTCAGGAAGTCTACAATCCACAATACAAAATTACCAAAACTCACACTCACTTCATCAGGAAAGACAGACAATTACTTCATTTTTTTCTAACTATGCATGTCTAGAAAGAAAAAACAGTGACAAACCTGCTTCAGAAATAGAATATTAAGCCTGGTTTTCATTAACAGTCTCTCCTTCTAAAAATAACAACTATCCAAGCAAGGGAATGTAATTTTCCCTGTTACAAAGTGAATTTAAGACACAACAGAAAAATTTGTGATACAGCCTCTAAGAGAAACATAGAGGAAACCTACTTTTCAACTTCCCTTGTCTTAAAAAGGCTGCTCCAGAACTAAAATGTCTTTTTAGCAAACATAACCACCTTTTATAACAGTTCATGCACTTGCCACTGGGAAACACTGAAGAACAACATAGGATATCACTTCTGTAATGTTAAGCTGTCCAAGCTAGACAATCCCATATTCTACTACGGTAGTTTAAAAAGAGTTACCATGGATACATGCATGACTCACAGCAGAGATTTACAGACTGCATAATCCAACAACATTAACAACAACTTTGTGATCAATGCTAATTTCATTCACTATTGTCACAAAATGCACCTTTCATCATAAAAAAATCTAGTATTTCCATTCTTTTGGGAAAATATGTTGGAGGGGGGAGAGACAAATAGTTCAGTATCCCTACAGAAATTTAACTGTAATTTTAAAAAAGCTAATGGATTCAGGAACACAATTCTTTCACACAGAAGTGCATATACTTACAAAAACAAGAGGTCTGCAAACTATCATGATAGCACATCAAAAATCCATCATATATACCACTGAACTGCACCTAGCTGGTCTAAAACTACCAGCCATCCTTATTAGCCACAAATATTGACTTCATCCTGTAACATTTCTGTCAAAATCTTTTAAGACTTAACAGGGAATGTTACATTCGGCAAGACAGAGAAAGTGGAAATAAGTGCTCAATTAAGCTCCTAACATGGCAGAAAGTTCAGGTGACAAAGCCCAGTATCTTACCCGCTTATAAGAAAGCACAAAAAAATGAAGAGATCTGTCTCTTTTCCACACTCCTATTTTCTTCCTGTAGAAACTGTTTTCATAGCTTCCAGTTCTCACTCCATCCTGCTTCTTTTGACTAATTCTGAACTACCCACTGAACTCAAACACGGCGGTAAACACAGCAGGCCCAGGGCAAACACAAACCATGTTTCTCTGACAGCCTCTCTTAAGTTCTCAGAACGTGCCACTACACCAGCAGTTGTTTCCTCTGCCACAAGACAAAATAGAGAAAACAAGCAGCTTCCGGGGCCACCAGCAATCCCTCGACAGGGCCACGCAGGCTATGCGCTCACCTCTTCCCCCCAGGCTCCTTTCCGAGGCCCAGCTCCTCTTCCCGCTTGCGACCTCCTGCACCAAGCGGGATCCCACACCCAGCCTGCTCCACGAGATGGAACACCACCCAGCTCTGAGGCGGCAGGAGCGCCGTGCCTGGTCTGACCCACCGCGGCCCCCGACACGTCGGCAGCCGCCCCGCACGCACGCCCGACCCGGCCCCACCCCCCTCCGCCCGTCTTTCAGGCGGAGGAGCAGGAGTAAAGGGGCGGAACAGCCCCCCGTTGCCTCCTTGCCCGCGCGTGCCGCCGACTCCGTGCAGCGGCAGGCCCCAACTCCGGGCCCGGAGGGATGGCGGGGGAGGCGGTGGGACCCACCGCAGGCCGCACGGGAAGACAGGCCGTAACAGCCGCGGTAGTCTCCCCTCCCATGACACTGCAGAGCGGAGCTTGGCCGCCGCCCTCCGCTGCCGAGGCCTCCTTCCGCTGCAGACTCCGCGGGCCCCCCTCCCAGCGGCGACGGCGNCATCCTAATCCAGAGGCGGCGGCCCAGGCCCGTCTCGGGGCTCCTGCGGGCTGCTCGGGCTCCGCTGCGGCCTGGGCCCCCACCGCCACACGCACAGAAGCCTTGGTGGAAAAGAGGAGCGGCCGAGGGCAGGGCCAGGAAGGGGGCAAAAATATAAGAGGCGGCGAGGAGCCGGCCTCCCTCCTCCTCCCTCGCCTTGCGGGGGGTGGGGGTGGGGGTGGATCCAGCGGTAGCGGTTTCCCGGGTGCCGTGACACGGTGACTCTGGGCGCCGCCTCCCGCTCCGCCCGCTGCCGCAGCGACGGAGCTTGAGCGCTGCCGGCCCCTTCCTCCTTCTACCGCCCTGGCCGCGCTTCGGGAGGAAGAGGAAATACCGCACCGGGGTGCCGGCCCTCCCGCGCGGGCTGCCGGTCTGGGGGATAAGGGCGGCAACAGCAGCAGGCGATGCTGGTAGGGCTGGCAGCGGCGAGGCGGGTTCAAGAAGAAAAAGCGGCCAAGGTAACGGAGCCCGTCGGAGCGGGAACGCCCGCTAGCACCGGTCTGACACGGGAACGCGCGTTAATCAGCTTTTTATGTAAAAGGAGAGGGGTAAAGACGGTCAGAGACCAGTGCGCATGCCCCGAGCCTATTTTTCCGTCGCTGACGGAGTTAAGTCGTTACACCAGCTTTGGGAACGGCTTGCTGCGGACTCCAGTAAAGGCACAGGGTTGATGTCCTTATTTTTAGCTCTTCTTTTGTCAGGCCTGCAGAGTGCTTCTGCCGGAAGTGTCTTCCAGTCAGGCTCCAGCTCAGAAAGTTGGAGGAGGCCCCATGTGCCATGTGTCATGAGACTCCAGACAAGTGTCTCGGTCTTTCTATACCCTAAGAACTTTTGTCCGGTCTTGGTTGCTTTCTGACCTATCATGAAAGCAGGCTAGTCGTGAGATGAGTGAAACACAGCATGGCTGTGTTTCTTCCCTGGTTCAGATGTACAGGGTACATACATGAAGTGTTTGGATTCTGTGCTGCCTTCATTACTACTTACTTTCTTTCTTACTTACTTTCTTCCTTACCTTCCTCCAGATTCCATCCTGAATAGCACCATCCCCTCACCAATGTCCACACTATTCCAAACTGCCTTCATTATCTGCTAAGTTTTCATCAGCCCTTCTCATGGCATTCCTCCATTTTTTATCACTGCCAGTTCAACACCTCCATCTTTTCCACCATCTTACTCTCCAGCCCCCCCATATATCTACCTCAGACCTGCAGTTCTTGTATGATCATGTTGGTGAAGTGCCTCTTCATAAGTCTGTTTCAAAGGCCATGAAGGCCTACATGCCAGAGCTGCCTAAGCATCAAGCTGCTGTGAAAAGCAGGAGTGAACAATAAGTTTTGAAATGAGTAATCCTAGATACAAGTACAGACTAGGTGAGGAACTCATTGAAAGCAGCCATGCAGAGAAGGACATGGGGGTTGTGATTGATGAAAAGCTGGATATGAGCCAGCAATGTATACTCACAGCCCAGAAAGCCAACCGCATCCTGGGCTGCATCAGGAGAGGCATGACCAATAGGTGTAGGGAGCTGATTCTGCCTCTCTACTCTGCCCTCGTGAGGTACTGCATCCAGTTCTGGGGTCCCTAGCACAAAAAAGTTGTGGACCTGTTGGAACGAGTCTAGAGAAGGGCAACAAAGATGATTAAAGGATTAGAGAACCTCCCCTATGAGGACAGGCTGAGGTAGTTGAGGTTATTCAGCCTGAAAAAGAGAAGACTTTGAGGGGATCTTACAGCAGCGTTTCAGTACCTAAAGGGGGATTATAAGATCGAAGGGGAGAGACTTTTTAGCTGCTCAGATTGTAATAGGACAAGGGGGAATGGTTATAAGCTGAAGGAGGGGAAATTTAGATTGGAGATAAAAGGAAGTTCTTTACCCAGAGGGTGGTTAGGCACTGGAACAGGTTGCCCAGAGAGGTTGTGGATGCCCCATCCCTGGCAGTGTTCAAGGCTAGGCTGGATGTGGCCCTGGGCAACCTGGTCTAGTGTGTGGCGTCCCTTGTCCATGGGAGAGGGGCTTGGAACTAGATGATCTCTAAGGTCCCTTCCAACCTGGCCTTTCTATGATTCTATGCCCATGAGCCTCTCAGCACATGACTCTTCTGAAACACCTCTGCTACCTGTGGTAGCCAAGCAGAATTCTGTGACCTCTTCTCCATCTTTGTAGGTTGAATCCAAAATTAAAATTGTAATTCTGTTGTTGTGTACCCTTTTCTTGCTTTAAGGCCAGTATGTATACCCAGTAAAACAGTATAGTTGAAAGCCTTGGTACTTTTGGAATCACATTATAATATGCCTGCATGTGCAATAGTATGTAAAATGCACGTGCATTATATCCTTCATTGGGAACTTTGCTGATTATCTTCTCTGCAATATAGCAAATACTACAAATGTAAGGCACCAAGGCTTCCAGATTTGAGCATGTGGCCACTCTGGCTGAGTGTTAAAAGAACTGTGTAATAGAATTTGAAGGTCCTTTACAAGGTCATGGAAAGTAGTAGAAAGTATTATCTTCTTAGCACTAATATGTTAATAATTCATTTTGTGAACAATATTGTTCCTCAAACCCACATTCTGTTTTTAGGGTTCTTTTAATTATTTGGGTTAGAAGGAATGTTTAGAGGTCATCTAGTCCAATACCCCTGAAGCGAACACAGACGTCTTTAGCTAGATCAGGTTCCTCAGAGCCCCCTCCAACCTGATCTTGAATGTTTCATGGGGAAACCACTCTGGCTTTTATACAACAGGGTGTAGCTGCTTTCAGTGCTGGTCCTGCCCACGGCAATTCAGAGCTAGGGGCTCCAGGCTACCCGCTTGGGGAGGGGACTGGACTGCAGCAGCCTCTCTCCCTACACTTTGCTTGCTGTTTTTCTGCTTTCAGAAAGGGTCAGCATGGTCTCCTCCATGTGATCCTTCTCCTGCAGAGCTCCTCTGGCAGATCCAACTGCCTCGGCAACTTCACGTGAAAAAATTATTAAAACGTGAAATAATTCTCCATACTCCACTGAATGTTCCAATTTTACTGATTTACAAGGGACTGTTGTACCAATATAGTTTTCCATTTAGGCGCAGTTCTTCCATAATAATATTGTACATGAGTCACATCACTATACACAATCAGTAACAACAGTAAATTTTCTTGTACAGATGAACCCTTAAGACAAATCTGTTTGGTGTTCCCATATCACAGGTAGTCAGGACCAGTGACTACGTTAAAGTCACCTAAAAACTTCCTATTGCAAGATCCTCCTCACTAGAGCACATACATTTCGTCAAGCTCCAATTTCCATGAGAAAGTGTGTGTCTCAGACAAAAGTCTTGGTAGGTGTAGTGGCAACGTGGCTGGGCAGCCTGTCATTTTCTCAGCTCTTACAGCTCAGTATTTCTGAGTATGACTGATTACCACAGAACTAAACTTCCTTTTGAAGAGAATGTTAGAGCTTCTTTGCAATTCAAATGACAGTAAACATAAGCATTCGAAAGAAAAAATATTTCTCTTAAACTATGACCTTCTTTGTATTTTTTTAAATTTTATTTTTTAACTGGATTTGTCTCCAGCCTGTTTTTATCTTAGAATTTGCGTGGCCACACATTTTTTTTTACATGAAAGAAGCTATTTTTTCTGTTAAGAGCATATATTTGGTTATTCCTTCATTAGTAAACTTAGCTCAGAAGTGGCATTACCTTTGCAAGTGTGACTATGTGTGTATAACCTTGTCAGTAGCTGACTCTCTACTGATCACTTATAAACATCTTTTTCAAGTATGAGAAAGCCGCAAGTTGACCATACCATAAGAGTGCCTTGTCTGAGTCTTGTCAGAGGATCCCACCATTCCTGACACAGAAAACACAATAGGGCTAAATCTTTCCTCACACAGTTGACTAAGAGGTCACATCCCAAAGTACACTGTCCCATCCATCATCTTATCTTGAGAAGAGTTATTTTCTCTGAAATTCATGTCAGTGTCTATAAAGAATACCATCTTATTTCAATTGCTCTCCAAATGTCATTTATCAAAGATACAGGAAAGTAGGTATAGTATTCTGCATTTATTAGTAGGAAATTACAACCTTTATTTGGTACATTTAAAAAATTAACACGTTCCTTGACAATACCTAGAGCCATCACATATAGGAGAAGCAACTTGAGGCTATACATTACTCTGCAATCCTCTTTCATTGCAGTACTTCTTCACCGGGGGAATACTATACTACTGAACTAGTTGATGACCCTATTTGCTTTAGAACAGCTTCAGCACTTAACACTGTCCTGTTCCACATTCAATTACTGCTGCTTGTCTGTCAGTGTGCTCTGCTCAGCACCTGAGCTGTGCTTGTTCTTAAGTGACTTTCCAATATACCTCCAGTACTCCTTTCGGATGGCGTCTTTTTCTTTAGCCAGAATTTCACACAGCTATGAAAGAAAATTGAGAGATTGGTGTATTATACCAAAAGCTTACAGAATCCTTAATTATCTTCATAAAAGACACACAATATATGTTTCACACAGTATTAGAAACACCCTTCTTAGCAAGAGTTGTTTTATTTACCTGATTTGCTACTGTCCAATGACCTTAAACTGATGTCAGCTCCAACTGGTAGTCAAGCAATCTGACACTGCACCAAAGTGTCTCCAATCTATTTGTTTCAACTGCTTCCCTGTGACTCCCTTCCATGCCTACACTCATCTATCCCCACCTATGCAGCCTGTAGTACACTATAGCATACTTGTGACTTCCTGACAAGCTTAACTGTCTTCTAGTGATCCAGTAGGATGTAAACTGTTTTATCTAAAACAGTGGGAGAACATCCTGCTCTTGAATCTTCAGTGCTCCTGATGGACTGAGAGAAGATATTTTGGTTTTTCTTCCTAGCAGACTCTCCCAAAAGGATTCTCACAGCATGTTAGAGCTGGTGCTATACAGATACTTCTAAATGGACAGGTTGTATAAAATGTATATGGTATGAACACTGTCTACAAATGTTCTAGTCAATTCCCGTACATTTCACAGATGACATTGCCCTGCTCAGTTAACCAGAGTTTGGACATAGGAGCTTCAATGCCTAAATTGATGAAGAAATCCCACTCAGTGGAGTAGTATAAAGGGACACGAATATGAGAGGTACAACTACACCTATTTACTCTTTGCTCCTGGAACAAAGGAAAAGGAGGTTACTGGAACACAGACTCCAGGCAAGAACTGTAGTTCTAATTACACTCAGTTCAAGTGTGTCCCGCAGTGAAAACTGTCCTTGCAAAAAGCCACACCACAAACCACAGCAAGAAGTTCCCCGAATATGAAGCACAGAGAGATTAAAAAAAAAAACACTGATAGAAGTCATTTATTCTCTGGAGGAAACAGTACCTGCTATTCCTTACTGATGTGCCTGCCTGGCCTTTAATCTAATTCTGCCAGCTTTCTTAGAAAGACCTAAGAAGTGCAGAGCGATTGAGATTCTGTTTAGATAAAGGCAGTCTGAGAACACAATTCACTAACCTACAGAGAAGAAAAGAGTTCATGCTTCAAAGTCAGCATTGGAAACTCTTTCTTCAGGGATCATTTTTCTGCAGGCAATATTAGAAACCTTCCTTTATTACCAGGTGAAGAAAAAGTGATTTTGTTTTAACTGGCACTTTCTTAATACATAAATTAATGAGTCCCCTGTGATTATCTAGCTTTCAAGTTCAACTGCTCATAGAGCTCCTATGATTAATAAGTAACCAGTTCTATTTACTAAAACCAATCCAATTTTGCCAGGGTACTTCCCTGAGAAGTAAAACCAAGCTCTTGAGACGTACCTCTGATGCCTTGTGTAGTGTTTCTTCCTTGTTACCACACTGGCTTTCAAGCATATCTTCATATATGTCCACAAGAAAGGCTATCAGATATGGTGAACTGTGGCTAGGCTGCAAATTCAGCAGTTGCTCTAACAGATTTGGATACTTAGAAAGACCACGATCCTGTAGAATCCTAAAGGAAAAGTTAACACACTTGAAACATAGCACCAGGAAATCTGTTATGAAGAATTACATTTTTGCAATGACTCCTTTATTCAGAGATCAGTTTTGAAATCAGGATGTAAATACAACACAGAAAGTAAGCAGCATACAGCAATAATGCAGCTTTATGTTGTAATAAACTAGTACAGTTATGCTCAACTGAAGAGAAATTAGACCGAAAGCATGCTCATTACTTCCTACTCTATACTCTTGAGCCCAATAACATTACAGGTCATGTTTTTAAAAACGTGAGAAGTACTTGCAATCCTCCCCCACGAACTACATGGCCAGAAACTTAGTGGAAAGTTACAGAGAAATTAGATTAATATATTAACCCCTTGTTGTGCCTGCCTGCTTAAGCACACAACACTAAAATGAAGAGCAACAAGCTCTTTCCAGTTAGAGCATAAAACGCCTTCTACAGATACTCCCTTTGCCCCACAGAGAATGCCTCACCCTTTTAAATAGTTCCAAGCGCTTTCGTTATGTGGCACTGCTGTGATCATCTCAAGAGTGTATCTGCAAGAAAAAGATAATAGGTCACAAACACAGCCACTAATAATGCAGTTCAAAGTTACCTGAATGTGCTCCAGATGCTCCCAAATACATTCTTCTAGTCTATATTTCAGTCTTGGTTCAGATCATCATAGCTGGGCCACAGATAAAGATCTCACAAGTCCCAGACAGGCAAACATTGTGAAAACTATTTCAAATTCATTTATTGCATTTTATACAATAATGAAACAGTTCTCAAAATTATGAGCAGTAACTAAGAAACAACAATATATACTCTACTGGTATGCTAAAAGAGTAACTTATGTCTTGAAGCTTAGAAATAGTGAAGGGCTGAAAAGGGCTAGAATAAATGAAACCCAAGGTGAGCTATGTCAATATAACTGCATGTAGTATGTTCTATACCTATTTGAATTTTTTTCATGAGGCTGCACTTGAGCAAGTGCACAAAAAGGCAGAGTGTGAGCTGTCTGCTGCACTTCTTTCAAAGTAGCAGTTGGGCAACTCCTCTAAAAGCAAAGCAACAAGAGGCACCTGCCACACAGTCACAAAGAAACACTTCATGTTCACGAAACAGACTTCTGCCCTTCCCAAGCATAACCAGACATTCAGCTGATTTTCAGAGACAGCAGATACTGATAAAAAAATTCTATAATCAGTACTAAAAAACCCAAACAGCAATCCTAGACCTTTAACCTTCTGCCATCACTATGACAAAGACTAAATTTGTAAGCAACAAGCAGCCCAACTGCACCTCTATAATGACATCTGGGAATTCTTAACTTTAGACAGTTTGATTTTTAATATGGTATCCAATCACCCTGGTCATAGCACCATGCATAAGCAGATCCAGTTAGGATATCAGATCTAACCTCTGGGAAAAAAGCTAGAAATATCCATGCCTAAGTCACAGAAATGGTTCAGATTTATTAATCTGCAGGAAATTTACAAACTGGAAGAGAAGTACAACTTACAGCAGCTTGCAAAGACATCCAGGAAAGATGGCAGGGGTTGGGATCCTCTCTGAACAATGTACCAATGGACCTATTCAGATATTCAGTCTTCCTTATGAATAACAACTCCAAAAACATTGCAGTACCTTCTCTTCATTGCTTCTTCACTTTATCTAAACATCTTCTCATAACCATCAACCCTGATCAGCAGTCTGAGATGTGAAAATCTTACAAGGAATCTTCCCTTAACACCATCAGTAGTAAAATAAGTGGCTAAAACGCCAGTTTGTCTTCAGTTACAAACACACCGCTTCAGAACAGTTTCCAAAGCTCTTTTTCCTCAAAACTAGCCAACTCGCACAGGTAGTTGTCTTTGTGCAGACACATACCCAAGAAAGCTCCTTTTCTTTCTCCATGTGCATCAAATTCCTCACAAAAAGCAGTCCCTCTTCCTACAGTCCAGGTCTACACTATCTTTAAATCACTGTGGCTACTGTAGTACCACACCAGCAGTTTAGTACAACACAGAGTGCCTCTCCTTCCAAGCTTTCCAGGGGTAGCATGTAGGATACTAATGAACAGTATAAATTCTGTGGTTCTAGTGTCACAAATTTTCTGCATGTGGTTCCATGCAGAAATATGCACTATAGTTAGTGCTAAAAATTTTGTCTGCACAAAACCCAGCATGGTGGGAAGACAGGTTCATGAGAACAGCTTGCCCATGGTAAGCATAGCTTGCTTCAGTACTACTCAAGTCAGTTGTTAATGCATATAGCATTCATATATGCATTAGTACTTGATCTGCTATCCATGAAAGTGAGCCCAAAAACTGCATTAAAAGCAGTAAAGACAAGCCCACAGGGACTGGCAAAGTATTCCTTTGTTTTCACATAATGGAAAACGCTTAATGTGATCATGAAGAGCATTACTAACTGGACTTCTCTGTCTAGGACTGCTGGATCATCATAGCCGGTGGTGTTGAAAATTACAAAGTGTCGTTGGTTCCAAACAGAGTTGTTTCTCACATCTTCCCTCAAAAGCTGGTCTACATATTCCAGTTCATTGTCCCATAACTTGAACTCCTATGGAAAAGGAAGGGAGAATCTCACAATTACAAGTTTTGTTGTTTTTTTTTTTAATATATTCTCCTTGCTCCTCAGTTCTCTGAACACTGGAAACAGAGACTTTTAAAGGAATGAACACAAAATTTAAAGAAAAATAAGGAAGGGTGCACAAGGAACCTACTATACTATCAGTGACTCACAGTGGTATTAGCTCATCATTACACTCACACATGTTAACAGTAAGCAGCCAAAACCACACCTTTTTGAACTTGCCTCCTAAAATGCATGTTTATGGCTAACATCTACTACACATTAGAATGCACTTGTTTTTCCTCCTGCAGGAAAATATAATATATATTCCTTAATAAACAAAGTGCAGATTGTATTCAATAAGCAAACCTCTACACTCTAAGTAGCTTTAGTGACTCAAGTGTTCTGTGAATACAGTACCTGAATAACCCACTGTCTGTGTTGCCACGCATGGTAATTTTTGGCATCTTGGTTAAGAATGTCAGCTATAAACTCAAGCTCTTGGGATGGATCCTGCAGCCACTCCACCAACACCCGTCTGTGATGCCTAATGACAAGAGGAAGAAACTACTTTTATAATAGTGTAAAAAGTTTTTGTGAACTTGCAGTCTGTATTAAATCCGCATATATCAACTGTACCACTTAGAAGAAAACACTATTTTTTTCAAATTGATAGAATCATAGAATGGTTTGGGTTGGAAGGGACCTCTGGAGGNGGGCTGCCAGCGTGCACTGTTTGCTCTGTTAACTATTCCAAAACACTTCACTGGGCTCTGATAAATATATAATGCATACGTATATTACAACAAATTCCAACTACGCATACACATTGGCCAGTCACCTCCTTTTAGATGTTATGTTTACTTGAAGTAAAATAGTTCCACTTTTATCACTCATGGCCAAAGTCTTGAGCAGAATAAAATCTTTTAGTAATACCTACTTCCTCTAGCAATGCTGCTTTTTTGCCTAGTCCCATTCACTTTGGAAAAGTCCGACAAAATAGTAAGCAAACTTCAGGAGTCAGTAACAGAAAAAACCCACTAATCTCTATTTGTCTTTTTGTTTGCCTTTTTGAAAGTAATTTTTTAATCTGTTAAGACTTATTTTGACAGTCTAAAAATTGAAATAAAAAAATCTTTTTAACATGTCATAATCATATGTTTAGAACAAACTGCTAAAGAGGACTTCGGCAATTAACCCCTCTGCTACTGCAGCAGATGTAGGAAACAGCTCTTAACTTTTAGGATCAAGGACCACAACTTATTCTAGACAATTTACAAGACAAAAATTATCTCCAAAAAGTTAAAAACTGAAAAGAAAACATGATTTTACCAGACTTGGTAGTTCTTTGGCTGATCTTCAATGATAGCTGTAATATACTTTAGTTCCTCGTGAAGATCCTTTCCCAAAGACTGCAGAAGAACTCTCCGGAAATGCCTGTGTACAAAAAGTCAAGCATTCAAACACTGCAAGTAGGGCTTTCCTAAAATCCAGAAAAGAACACAGAAGAACCTCTGTTGACAATTGTTCTAATAAATACTGCGTTAAAAAGTGTGCAAAGAACTAAACCACATATTCAGTTCAGTTAAAGGCCATTCAATCCTCCAACAGTGGAGAACTTGAATACAACTGGTTACAACACTATGTTATCTAAGATGACAGCAATCCTGTTCCAAATTAACTTCTCTCTGCCTGCACTACTTTAATCACAAGACTATGACTTACATGCTTAAAATGATGTAAATTTTCCTATTTTATGCAAGTTGGTGCAATAAAGCCATACAAGAGACACTTGTTAAACATTCACAAGTTAAAGGCCCTGCTCTGAATATCAGAAATTCACTGTTTACTCATTAGCTAACTGAACTTGACAGATCTTCTAAAATGCACTATTTCCTAATTATTTAGCAGGAAACAGCAGCTACTATGCTTTTATGCATCTTTAAGTCTGCTGAGGGCATCTTCAGCATTTTACCAGGAGTACATTACCATCTAAGTGATCTAATTTTAAAGTGAAGTTCTTTTTGTGGCTAATCCTGACCTTGATTGATAATATCCTCAGAGAAAAACGTATGAAAAACACCACATCAAAATGAGACAGGGAAAATGCCAAAAAAGGCCTTCTTCAGAAGCTCAGTGGAAGTCTACACTACTCCTCTGTGTAAACTCAACAAGTCATGTCCTGATTAGACTAACAAAATTATTAAAGACATCTGAGGTCAGCAATCAAATGATGATAGAAATAATCCCAAGATTATAACTTACCATACTGTGTAGTTTGCAGCATTTAATTCAATGGCATCTGCTGTTAGCTTGAAAGCTCTTTCACTTCTCTCATCCCGCTGCAGAACAGCCCGGAAGTAATCATAGACATCTTGAACTAAATAGGTAAGAGCATTTTATCCAAGGCTATGATATAATGGCCTGATGAGGAGGTAAGGCTAATAATCCTTTTAAGTCGCCTCTTATTTTGTGTACTTTAAAATATACCTCTTTAAAATGACAGCTACACATTTCTTGACAGTACTGTTGATTGAAATGTCTAAACAATACTAGCGTACCAAAAATGCTGCAAAAATACCTTAGTAATGCACCATCTGAATAATACCTAAAACACTCAGAAAAGCTCCTTGCTGCTAACTCACACTGTTTCCCCAGATGCAGTAACTTCATACATCTCTCTTCCATTTGTAAGCCAGAAATGCCTTATTATGTGAACCAGACCATCTGCTGCATTACCTCTTAAGCTGTACGGCTTTAAAATAAAACCAGGGTTATTAACATGTCAGGTGAAGACAGAACTTCAGCCATGCTTGGTGAAAACATCACACATAACCACCATAATAAAGTAAATATTAAATTATTATCATCACAGTACTATTCTCAAAAATATGTTCTCCAAAACATGCAGTACTGCTTTAGTAGCACTAAGGGCAGATATAAGTTTAATCACCTTAGGTTTTCATCACAAAACAGATTTAAAACTTACATTTTTCACTGTAGATGATCTGAACAACAGGATTTGGCCCATCATTTTGAGGGACAGGTTCAACATCTGCCCATTCCTTCCTGTCCCTGTAAATACAGGTTTTTAGTATTTACAATGCTTCTAAAAAGCACAAAACACTGTTGAAACCACTACACATACAAATCTATGTCCAGTAATGTATCTTTGCTCCCAATAGTCACTATTATTGCCACTGGCTGTCTATAACACACACCAGTATGTAAGTAAGTAAAGGAGGTACTGACATATATTATTGTATCAACATCTAGTTGTAAGGAAACTTGGGAGAGGAACACAGGCTATCACCTGCCCTCAGGCTGTCACAGCCCCAACGCGGTGACTTCGGCTTGTATGGTACATGACATCGGTGGCTTTCAGCGGGTAGCCGCGTTTTCTGTCCTAAGATGCTATCGCCTTCAGATGCAAGCAGCTAGAGACAGCGGCGCTGACGCCCTACCTCCCAGCCCGTGCATCTTCCACCATCCCGCCCGACTTCTTCTCTTCCTCCTCCCATGCAGCGCCCAGAAGTCTGCCTGTGAGGGCCAGTACCTGTTCAGCATGCAGCCAGTCTTCCTCTTCATCCTCTTCCCGTTTCAGCAGCAGGCGTGCTTGCCACTGCCGGCACCCGCCCTTTTGTACCCAGCTCCGCCATCCCGCACCGCAAAACCCCCAGTCGCTTCCGGGTCGCGCGCGTAACGCCCCCACGTGACGGTACACGTGACGTTGCGCGATGCCACGCAACGTGCTATGGTGGAGATGCCATGACATAACGCTCCACGGAACCACCGCCCTCAGGCCCGTGGCGGAGAGAGCCCCGTTCTGCCCGTGGCCGTACCTGTAGAGCACGTAGCCGGCGTCCTCTCCCTCCTCCTTCTCTTCCAGCAGCTGCCTGAAGCCTCCCTCTGGCTCGCCACTGCCCGCCTCCTCCGGCTGCAGTTCCGCCGCTACTGTACCCTCTGCCGCCATCGCGCCCCGCTGCTACTTCCGGAGCCTGGTAGAACCATAGAGGCCTGCGCGGCGGACGGGGTAGAGTGGCTGAGTGGCTCGGGATCGCCTCCCCTGGCGCGGAGGGCGGGGCATATGCAGACTGGCAGCGGGAGGGGCTTCGGCCTGCTCCCGGACCCATGACCTGTATCCGGCAGCCACCAGGGCTGCAGTGAGCCATGACGAGCTTTGATCCGTGAGTTAGTTTATCAGCCATCAGAAGTGTACCAGCGAAGGCAGAGGTGTTTCTCCGGTTCGCTCACGTGCCTGCCTGTGCGATGTAGGCTAGCGCTTATCAGTTGCTATCTACTGTGCTGTACTTTATTTTTTTTATTATTGGTTTTCACTACTAGAAACTGAAATCTGAAATGAGAAGTGAAAGGAGGTAGTTCACAGGCCAGAAATAGGATATTTCCCATGGGAACCTACCATAACACCAGCATCAAGGTTTGCAGGTGCAAGGCCATGAGGCAGCAGCAGTTATGATTATGGGAACACACAGGAAAACAGAAGCTCTGGGAAATGCTCTTACAGCATCTGAACTGGAAACTTACAGAACTGCAAACGACAAATCCCTGGCATTACTGATGCCAGGTGGCAAGATGCTGCAGGCATGGTGACCTGTGTTTTCCCCCTACAGAAACTCACAAACCAGCACCATTTTGAAGTTGAACTTCCTGACAGGGCAAGGCTGAGGAATCTAGTCTCTGTAAAACACAGTTTTGGAGGAGGTTTTGAAGCAGCTAGTTGTAACCATTGGGTGAAATTCGGGAAGGCAGGAGACCTTAAGTAATGCTGGTCAGTAAGACAAAGTAGTTGACACAGTGTTTCATAATCCAGGGTGTAAAGAAAAATGTCTTGAAAATAATTAATTAATTGGTACGGAGAGGAAGAGTGAGCTTTGCTATTAACTTTATTCAAATAAAGGGAGAGTTCCCAGGGACATTCCCCTAGTGAGGTCTTTCAAGTTGCTGGAGGACACAGCCCCCTTTTATCCTACCTCCTGGCCACACATGGTGGCTTTCCCTTTCTCCATTAACTGGGGATACTCAGGAGGTACAGACTCCCCGATTCTGCCTTAACATAAACAATTAACTCTTCACATATGCCTAAAAAGTTACCTAACTCTGTTTTGGCCTGGCCTGTCTATAGTTGCTTCTACTAGTTTAAATAATGATGTTTTGGCCTAGTTCCTCTTACAGACAGATGTTCATTATTTGGACGGTGTCATTACTTTTGCAAGGACACAGATAATTAACCATTTTCTGCTCAATTCACCCCTTTTGCTTTTTTATAATGTCCTTGCAAACTGGTCTAACTTTTTGATTACCTTTCCTGATCTAGTGTCCTCTGAGGTGGGCAATTGGCCAAACTTCAACACTTCAGTAGGTTTAGTATAATTACTTACAGATTGTATTATTGTATGTATCATACATTTGACAATAGCAATCTCTAGCATTAGAAGACAAAAGCCTAGTATTAAAGTTAATCCTAAGTGAGGTAGCCAGGTTCCGCATCCAATTATTGTTGTAAAACACTCCCTGTCACTCTGTTTTTTAATTTTTCCATCAAAGCCTTCAGATCTGATACTTTTCCTTCTTTCATTTGTGAATTATCACTGATATGGAAGCAACATACTCAACTCTCACACTCATTATTAGGTCTTAATAATAAAGAATTAATTGCTGCTCTGTTTTGTAAAACTGCAGTTCTAACTTGTCCCACTTCCTCATTTAAAGCTCCCAGGGCTTGTGAGGTGTAATTTTGCAAGGCTACATGCTACTTTGGATAGTTCACTGTAGTAATTATTCATAATAATTATTCATAAAATGCTAAATAATAAATTTCAATTTATTAAAGATTAAAGTAAATTGAGGCAAACAAACAGTGCTGGGTACACGGGGGGACAACTCTATTTGCTCTCCAGTGCGTGCACACGGTGTGTCCCTCGTTCTCAGTTTATATTCACCATAACAATACATATTCATAAATGGGCGTGTTCTTTTTCAGCTCATGCTCTCTTTATCTTGTAATTTTCCGTTCTTTGCAGGACGCAGAGCTGTGCGATGGTGAAGGGGCAGAGACTCCAACAACAGCAGGGCGCTGTCAGCTTGTTTTCTGGGTCCAGACATCTGCCCCTAGGGTGACCTCAGCTCAGGCGGTCCAAACATCCCCTCCACAACCCAACACAGCTTAGAAACCGGCCCCAGCTGATCCACCAGGAGACACACCCAATGTCTCTCACAAGACATTAAAAACGACATATAACCTGTAGTTACACAAGGAAAGGTCATATTTTATCATCACGAATCAGATGTACATATCTCACATTCACGATGGTGATATACAGTTAAACTTGGGACTCCTACCAAGATGTAGCCAAGGCTATTGCTCCACCATTAGACAGGAGATTTACCTCATCACTGCAGTCTTCCCTAAATTGTTGTAAATGCCACTTCTGTGCTCTCTCTTTGTCTGTTTAACTCCAAGGGTTTGGAGCCACAGTAACTCATCCTATAGAACAAGGTTTCCTCTTGTGGAATTACCTAGCAGATAAGAATATGCTTTCTTCCCACATAAGAAAAAACATCCCATGCACTATTACAACTAACATTTTCTGTTCTATTACAATCTAATTCCAGATTACTGAAATTAATTGAAGGAGAGGTGCAATTTTGTACTTGAAAACATCTTTCAGCCTTTGCTACCTTAGCTAACTTAAATGAAAAGGTGTTCTTGTCAATTTGGTAATGACAAGCCTCCACCTATGTATTGCCTTATAAGTAAGATTACTATTAGAAGATTAGAAGTGGCAAACATTAAGAAATTCTGAATGACTTGAGAGGTTTACACCCCTACCATGCAAGTAGTCATGATGTTTTCTATTGACACCCCCCTGCCCTACAGAAAAATGTTCTATTTAATACTATCTTAGCCAGCCTCAAGCACAAGTTTTCATTACTGGCTGGATAACTTCACAGAATCACCAAGGCTGGAAAAGACCCCCAGGATCATCAAGTCCAGCCTATGACCCAATACACCACAACATCTAAACCATGCCACTCAGTGCCACATCCAATCTTTTCTTAAACACCTCCAGGGACGGTGACTCCACCACCTCCCTGGGCAGCCTATTCCAGAGCCCAATCACCCTCTGCGTGAAGAAGTGCTTCCTAATGTCCAGTCTAAACCTCCCATGCTGCAGCTTCAAGCCATGGCCTCTTGTCCTGTCACTACAAGCCTTGGTAAAAAACATCTCTCTTCACTCTAAGTTCCCTTTCAGCCCTGCCAGGCTGCACTAAGGTCTCCCTGGAGCCTTCTGCAGGCAGAACAAGCCCAACTCTCTGAGCCTGGCCCCACAGCATTTCTAGCTCAGCTGGAGATGGGATGATCCCAGCCAGTGCTGTGTCCAGCTCTGGTTCCTGCAAGTCAAGGAAGACATGGGCAGAGTGGAGAGTTGCCAAAGGGGAGATAATCCAGGGGCTGCAGAGCCTGGCCTGGGAGTTGGGTCTCTTCTCCCTGGAGAAGACTCAGAGGGAATCTCCTCATTTTTGGAGTACTTAAAGGGCAGTTACAGAGAGGCTGGAGGCTCTGTGGTCACAAGTAGAAGACAGGGTACATGTTGCAGCAGNCACGCGCCTTAGCAAGCTCTGTATTGGTAAAAAGCACCTGTCCACGCGCCTAACTGTAACTTTTAATTGGTAAAAAGACATTGTCCACGCGTCTGACCTTTAAGCTGATAGGTTAAATAAGCCTCGTTCTCTTAGCCATTAGGTAATGCTTATATCTGCTGAGAAAGTATTTTTTATACTTTTATCTGACCCAGTTTTGTATATCTATTCTCAAGGCTAACTTCTCGGTTTGCTACAGCTCCTACATCTGCCTACGTGCCTGTGGCCCCGAAGCTTGGCCCAAAGCCTGGATTGCTCACATTAAGTATATCATGTCCCTGCTCAGTGAGCCATGCACCAACAGACCCAGTTTCCAGGTTGAGTATTATGTACAGCAAAGTCCAGTGGCAGGGTATGTGTCAGCTGGGCCTCCTGTCAACGAGATTTCACAAGAGACAGTACTCTGGCCACATGCTGTTTTAAATACAAGTCAGTAATTCCCCCCTCCTTTCCTGGCCCAAAACTGATACAATGAGGAATCCCAAACTTTAGTTCATATGGAGACAGCTGAATGTCTCCCCTTTAGTTTAGCTCAAATTACAGCTAAGACTAGTAGTAAGAGACGTATCCATGGCATCTTAGTTTCTTGTAATAGTTTCGAAAGATGTTCCTTAATTTCCCCATTCATTCTTTCTGCTCTACCTGAACTTTGGGGATGCCATGGAGTATGTAGGTACTAGTGTATTCCCAAAGCTGTCATTATTCCTTGAAGAATTTTCCCCGTAAAATGAGCTCCTCCATCTGAGTTTATTTATTACCTCCACAGTTCCGTACCTCAGAGTTATTTATTCCAAAAGCACTTTAATAACTGATGCAGTGTTTCTGAAGTGACTGGAAATGCTTTTTGTCACCATGTTGGTTGACATACTACTACCAGAAGATGTTTAAACCTTTCTGCTTGAGGCATTTCTGTAAAATCCACCCAACGTCCCTGAAAGAGATGCACAGATCATGGTCATTCCCTCCCAGCAATGTCTCCAGCAATACAGCTATCAAACTTAGCACAAACCAGACAGACTTCTGTTGCCTTTTTTTGCAAGAATAAAAACAAACAAAAACCTTAAAGCAGCATATTCTTTGAGGAAATCTTCTGCCAATCCTTGAGAACCCCAGTGACTCTCTTCATGTAGGTGTTTTTTAATATTTGTATGGCCAAAGCCTTAGGCACCCATTGATTCCCTGTTTCAGTATGATGCCTAATTTCCTAGAAATTAATACTCAGCAAGATATTAATGGAGAAAGATAGTTCCTTTTTAGGAAGCTTCCATGATGCACCTTGGGGTCTGCATGCATGCCGCTGCTCCCAATCTAAGGGGTTACAATTTTTATATCCTTCCAGCAATTAACATATAAGATATCTATACCCAACCCTGGGCACTGATTTCTCTAATACCCCACTCATAGTGGTCTTCAGATCTGTCCCTTGGAGAGCGTCCAAGTTGTTCTTGGCTTTCTTCTTGTATTTTGTCTTCAAGCTATCTGCAGGTGGTTCTTTCAAAACATCATGTCCCTGACAAAGCATGAGAAAGTGTGAAAACATGCCACAAGAAAATGCCCAGGGGGTTCTAATATATGATCAACACAGGAAACCTTACATAATCCTAAAAGTTCTAAGAATCTACAAAATACACTAAATCGTTAGGCATCAAGTAAAACAGTTACCCTTCCTTTTCATTTGCCCTGCTGGCTTTAATAATTTCTAATTCCTCTGGTGGAAAACTCATTGTCTTTGGTCCTCCACCTACCCTGCTTGGTGTCCTTTAACATGGATGATAGCTATTTCATTGGGTAAATATACGGCTTTCAGAAGGCAGATTGTTAAACCCTCATGTGCCAACATCTTTCCCCAACAGGTCAACAACCCTCTTTCTTCCCACAATTTCCCAAACATGTGAGCTATCCCATATGCATATTTAGAATCTGTATAAATGTTTATCACTTCCCCTTTGTACAATTCACAGGCTTCCATCAGGGTGTAAAGCTCAGCTGTCTGAGCTGACCAAGTGGGAGTTTTGTCCCCTGTATGATAACATATCCTGTGTACTGTTTCCCTTCTTTTATCTTAGAGGACNATAACCACACATAATTCAAACTCTTTTCTTGCTGAGGCAGGGCCTCACTTGCTCTCCAAAGCTCAAAAGACCTGCTTACCATTGCAACTCCCCCTAGTCCTCGACAACACCTCCAAACAGTGCCCCCTGGACTCTCTCTCGAAGCTGACAGACCACAGGCCCTCAGCCAATATACATGTCTTAAATATCCAACCTTCCTTACCACCACCTGTACTCTCCTTCTCAGACAAAAATAAGTCACTCATGTACTGCAATAACCTAGTCCCTGGGGGCAGAACAAAACCCTCAATATTTTGTAAAGCCTGTCCAAATAGGACTGGTACTTCTGTACATCCCTGTGGAAGAACCATCCATATCAACTGTTGTTTCCCCTATTTCCTTTCCCCTTCTGTTCCCACTCAAAGGCAAAGTCCTCTGTGAGTGGGCCTTCCCAGAAAACATCCTTTATTTTCCAGACATTGCCCACACTTCTGGGTTTACTTCACAGGCCTTCTCAGATAATTTACACAATTCCACAGCTGTATTAGTCTCAATATCGCCTTTATGTACTGTGAATTTGAATCCCCAATTTAGTCATCAGATCTCTTCCCAATAAATTACAACCAAAATTTTCAACATACAAAACTCATGCATTTCATATGTGTCTCCTTATTCCTTGAATAACCAAAGACCCTTTTTTAAAAACCCACTGTCTTTTTGGAATAACCTTCCAAGTGGATTGAGAGGCTCCTGAGAGGAATAAGAGAGTGTCTTTGCAAAAATGATATAGCTTAGGTTAGGAAATATCTGTAGCTGTCCTGGGAAGATGCGTTGGTAGGCCTCACAAGAGGGCAGCCAAATTGACAACGTGACCATAGTGGGCAGCTAAGCATCTCAACAGGCCTGGAAGGGGGTAGCTTACCTGATAAGACACCCTTGCAGCCGGAAATACAAAGAAACTCCCTGTTAGTTAGAATAAGGAATATACTTATAGAGGATAGACCCTAACAATTATGACAGGTGAAAGGATGCTTGCCAAACAAATTTTTTTAGCTTAGGACATTAGTGTTGTGTGGAAAATCTCACTGTCAAAGGTTGATGTCTAAAAGAGGAGACAGAGGAGTCCTAAAAAAATATTAATAACTTTGTTTGAATAAAGGGAGACTCCATAGGGCATACCCCTGTGGAGTCACTCAAATTGCTGGAGGGCACAGCCTCCTTTTATCCTAACTTCCCTGCCATAGGTAATCCCTCTTCCTTTCCTCATTGTTCCAGGTACTCAGAAGGTACAGACTTCCCAACTGCCTATCAGATGTTATCAGCAAGGGAGAATGGGGCTGGGTTTATCATAAAAAATATGCTAGGTTTTGCCTGATTGCTGGTTTTATCAATAAAATATGCTAAGTTTAGCCTGATTCCACAATCCCCAAAGCATGTCTGGCAGACAATGAAAGTCATTGTTATGTGCCCAACAAAGACTCTGATGCCACCTGAAACTGCAGAAATGAGATTCATAGTCCATCAACATATGTCTGACAGTCAACCACTTTACACCACAAAAGCTGGTTCCCCTCTCACACCATGTGTTTTAAATCTCATTATTTCTACTTTATGTTTCCCCTGAGTGGAGAAGTCAATATTCATACTAATATCTTAAGCTAATAAAATTTATTTGGCAAGCATCCTTTCAGCAGTTATAATTGTTGGGGCCTATCCTCTGTAAGTCTATTCCTTATTCTAACTAACAGCGAGTTTCTTTGTCTTTACAGCTGCAGAGATATCTTACCAGCTAATCTACCCCCTTCCAGGCCTGTTCAGATGCTTAGCTGCCCATTATGGTCACATTGTCAATTTGGCTGCTTTCTTGTGAGGCCT
>VWZO01015548.1:903-13498 GCA_013396975.1 Bucco capensis
TAGATATTAGGAAGAATTTCCTTACTGAAAATGTCAACCATTGGAACAGGCTGCCCAGGGAAGTGGTTGGGTCACTGTCCCTGGAGGTGTTTAAGAGACAGGTAGATGTTGCATTGGGGGGGCATCATTTAACAGATTGATAGGGCTAGGACAAAGGCTGGAATCAATGATCTTCAATGTCTCTTCCAGCTGTAACTGTTCTATGATTCCATGATTCTAACTGTGAAGTTACGCAAAAGCTTGAGATGATGAGAGTCATAGAATCATAGAATGGCCAGATTGGATGGGACCTTAAAGATCATCTAGTTCCATCCCCCCTGCCATGGCCAGGGATGCTACACACTAGACCAGGTTGCCATGGGCCACATCCAGCCTGGCCTTGAACATTTGTAATTTTGAGGAGATTTGTCTACTGTAACAGAATATCTGAGGATGCTGTAGAAACCTGTCCTGGTTTGGGGACAATTATGGTGAAAAAAAACAAATAAGCCTCCCCGCTTCCAAGAAGGGAAGTAGAACAAACCACACACATCCAAGGAAGAAGTGATTAAGAAAAACTTTTACAAAGAAGAAGAGTACACTAACAGAAATTGATAACTTCCTGTGCCCCCCAGCATGCCACAAAGTGGCCGCTTGCACATCCTCCCCCCGCCTACCCCCCAGAAACCTGCAAAATATAGTCCAGATGGGTGAAATGAAGAAGCGGTGAGCGGGGATGGTGGGTAGAAGAAGCTAGGAAGGTGGATAGTGATGTGGTGCTGAAGGGGTGAGGCTGGATGGTGTTGGAAATTAAGAGGCCTCATGGCATTGCTCCCCAGTCAAGATGGACACTCTTCCCTCTCACCCTGTGTCTCCGCTAAGAAAAGAGATCGCACCCAAAACTGCGAGATTTATAATGTTTATTTGCATCCTGTGTGTGATGTACTTCTGGGTGTGCTGCTCATTTTGCACTTATCCCCATGCTGGGGTTGCATGGACCTGTGTCAGAGCTGCTGCCACAATGCAGTGCTCAGCTGCTGTTGTGCTGCTGATCTGCTGCCTCTCAAGCTAAGCCGACATTGCCCGGCACCTACTCTGCCTCTCTGGGATGCACTGCTGTGTCTATAACTGCCAACAGTCCATTGCCACTGAGATGGGGGCGTGGGCTGCCATGGCTGCTGGGACGCTCCGCTCCTACTGCAGCAGCCACCGCCACCACTGCAGCTGTCACTCTGCGCGTTGACCCTAGAGGAGGGGAAGAGGGGGTTAGTTCTGCACAGTCTTCATGCCAGTCCACTGGAGGAAGGGACAACCCCCTCCAGCTGCAGGGTAAAATCCTGATAGCCCCCTCACCCCCCACCCCCCCAGCTCAAAAACAAAACAGCACAGCTCTTGGGGTGAAGGAGAAGAAAGAAAGATGGGTAAAAGACTTCCTGTTCTTAGGTACCCCACAACAAAACCACTTCATGAACATACTAGATAAGCCATCTCCCAAAGATCGTCTGTATACTTAGTCTAGCTTCAAAGCAGAGGACCAGTTTAAAGGATATGTGAAAGTCCTGTCTAGCTTGACATTTCTGTGGACCTATTCTCTGAGTCCTGCTGTTTCAATTTACCCATTTTAGGAGGAGCAGTTTGATTATTATTTTTTTTTTTTTGAGGAGTGTATGGAATTTAGAATTAAACTTACAAATAGCTATCTATATATCAGTTTTCTTACCATAGTGCCAGAAGAGGTCTTCTTCACATTAGTGCAAAAAAGCAAAATGCTGTCTATTAATTTTCATATTACTAAGTTACCTTGTAATTCATAAATGCTTGTTGTTTTGCCATGCATATTGCAGGGTTTAAAATGCAGTTAGTGAACCACAAATAACTCTTCAGTCATTGAGCTAAGAAGTCAATGGAATTGGAGTAGTATGGTAAATATTCTGTGTATTTTTCTTCTACAGAAATGTATCTTCTGCACACAGAGAATGAAAAAAATCTCTGGTGCCTGCATTCAGTGCTCATATGGAGGCTGCCCAGCCTCGTTCCATGTCACCTGTGCCCATGCTGCAGGAGTGCTGATGGAACCTGATGACTGGCCATATGTTGTCTACATCACATGTTCCAGGCACAAGATCAACCAAAATGTGGTAAGGAATTTATTTCCTTATTTGTTAATAAAATGGAATATGTTTCAAGAGAAAATAGAAGAAATGATTCAGACTATGTATTACAATAGCTCCATCTGTCATAATTTCCTACTCAGCAAACTATTACATCTTGAAGGTTTGTCCTTATGCTGTTACTTGGGAGAAATGATACATGATATGCCTAACACATTTTTTGCTTTAGAATCAGTGTAGAATGTATTGTTTTGACAGCAAGACTCTCTGTTTTGTTAACCTGGAGTGTATTACAAATACCCAGATCACAGTGTCTTGCAAATACAACTACTGTGAGATAAAGGATATGGGTATATGTAAGTTCTTTGTAGCAAAACAATGACTTGCAAATACCCAATTATAATTATTCTTTAATCTGGCAAAGTAACACTGGTATGTCATGAAAAGTCATACAACTAATGTGCCTTTTTATTTCTAGTCTGTGCTGAGGAGGAATCTTTAACAAAACTTAAATAATTAATTTAATGTCATTTACTCAAATGAATTGTTACTACCTCAGTTAAGAGAGAGCTCCTGCAATTTATCTTGGGATTTTAAATCAGTATTTTGTTTCCCAGTAAGCTAGAAGGGCTTAATGTAGTCTTATTAAGGAAGTAGCTTCATAATTTAAAGTTGAGAATTCTGAAGTTATGAATTTTTAATCTCATTTATACATTAGAAATGAAAAAAAGTAAACCTAGGTAATGTCTGTATAATATATGACCTTTTTTTTCAAGAGGTTTTCAGTGAATTCTTGGTCTTAATGACAACACTATTGAAGAGGAAGATTTTCTTCCAAATGCAGTAAAATGCAATGCCTCCCAACTAATCAGTCCTGATTGCTTAATCTGCTGTTGGTTCTTAAAAAGGGAAACAAGTTGTGTGTCCTTATGTGAGAATTCCACAGAATTGTTAAGCCTTTTAAAGATTTTTGTTTTCCAAACATTTATCTGTTTTCAAACATTTATTTTAGAAAATGAGCTTAAATCTCCATCTGTACAGGCAACTTATGATACTGTCTTGGCTTTCTTGGAAAATATTATCATTAATTGACAATTACTGGGTTAAACTCATGTCTAGTAAAAATGGAGCTTTTCATTCCAAATGTTTTCTAATATTTGTTCAGGACAAGTCTTTGTACTCTAGGTAGAGAAATTTGCATCAGTAGCTGGGAAATCATTCCCTGATCAAATAGGACTTTCGGCAGAATATCTTCTTCTCCTCCCACTTTATATGTGTATTGTGGCCACTTCCTCACCTCTTTATTTTTCCCACCTTCTAATAGATCTGTCTCTGATGCTGGATCCCCTTATGCTGTTAAACAATGCATGTGGTTTTCTTTGCTTTATTCTCCTTTATGATATTAAATGGAAAATGTGCTGAAGTTTCAGATTATTTCTTCAGTGTTTATACAGCAGTTGACATAGTGGTATATCTGTCCTAAACCGACTTCTTTTTGTCATTTCTGTGTTCTTGTTAGTTATTAATGAAATACCTACAAAATATTAATGAAAACCAGGTAGTTTGTTTAAGCAGAATTTATACTTTCAATCTAATATAAACCAGTGCACTCTTCGCACTTAGCTTTCTTAGTGTAAACTTTCTCTGAAACAGAAAATAAGTTATTAAGTAGCAATTATTTTGAATAGTAAAAAAACACACGCTCACATGAAAAAAACACAGTAGTAATAGTGTGACATGAAAGCACATAAAATCCGTTTTTTCTTAGTGATTTTCTTGACTAATGTCAAAGAAAAAAAAACAAGCAACTCACCAGCTATGGATAAACAGGATTTTGTGTGGCTACTATTTAAGAGGTTGTGTGAAGGATGTTCCAAGCAACATGAAATGAGACTATAATCTCCTTTCCTGAATCTCATCACCAATTTTTTTGAAAAACTTCTGTATTATTAGGTTATTTCTTGTGATTCAAATAAAAATCAGATTTGCAAAAGAGAAAGAAAAATAATGATTTTGTGTTTTTCATTGGGCCAAAACTTGCAAACGTCAGATATTTTGTTCAAGAATATTTTCCTGTGAAATAACTTACTTCTGAGATAAAGGGGATTGCCATATGTTTGTATACAGTTCATTTTATAATCTGTCTTTTAGATAATTAAACTAATCACATCTGTAAGCCTTTGGAAGTTTTTTCACCGTTGGTTTTCTTGTTATGCTTTTCTTAGCTATTAGCTATTCCTTCATGCAGAAATTACATTGCTCTTCACCATTAGGCATAACAATGTTTCTTACTTCTAATGAACTCTTTTTTTGTCTGCTGTTCAAACTTCCTTGCTTGAAAGCGGAACAGGGGAGTCATGCAGACTGAAATATTATACTCACTTGGCAATTTTTTACAGGAATCAGATAGACTGTCTTGCCGGCAAGAAAAAAATATCTCTTCTGTTATTTAACAGTTGAAAACATTGTACATAAAGCAAAGACAGTATTATTTATCTTCATTTCAAGGAAATGAAATTAACATTTTCTGACTTTTTTCACTAATATAACCTGTAGATATTGTGAAATGCTCAGTGAATACCTATGATTGCTACTTTCCTCTGGATTAAAACCCAAAACTCAAACATCAAAGGATGGCTTCTGGGTACTAGAAGTACCATATTGTGACGTATATCTATAGCGGTATTATAATATGTAAATCAGTGAAGATACTCAGCAGAAAAACCTGCCTATGTACAGATAAATATGTATTACGACTGGTTTTAGTATATCTCTTCACCTCAGGCAAGGGCTTATTGCAATGATGAGGTGGAGTATGCATCCATATTGTTTGTGGCTGTTATCTGAAGCAAATTGTGTCAAAGTTATTAATCAAAACTCAAAACTAAGCATGCCTCTTCTGTTTGCTGAAGTCATAGCTTTAGAAAAAACACAAAGATTTGCTAGCAGAAAATTTGTTTTATGTAGAATATTTTAGATTATTCCTCTCATGGACTATATTATTTTAATATGTAAATTGGAGTGTCAATATACAAGAAGGGTGCTGTAATTTACTATTACAGACAATAGGTCATGGGGTTTGTTTTTTTTTTTCCTCTTTTACTGTACTTGTCTCTGGACATGAAACATATCCCTCATACCTTTTTGTCATCAAACTGCAAGAACGCTTGGAAGTATGGTTGAGAATAGGTGCTGCAGATGGAGTTGTTTTCATGAAAATAACTCTTTCATGCACAAGGATGTGAGAAAGTTATATGCAACTATACTAACAGGAAAAAGAAATGAAAATAAAAACAATGGATCCAGATAAGATTAGGAAAGACAGCACTTAGAGTCAAAGAAAGTCAGCTGCAGGCAAACATATATGCACAGGTGATGTTTCATTTGAAAGTGTGATCAGAAGAGGCCATATAGGCATCCACATTTACGTTCCTCTTGGAAGAGTGTCTTTAGAAAGGGCAAGGATAGGAGTTGCAAAAAAACACTGATTAAGAGTTGCAAAAAACTACTGTTGCTGCTTTTTGAGCTATTTCAAATATCTTCTGCTACTATTGGCTGGTTTGTACTTCTGTAGCACACAGGGAATGAAGGGATGCTGTCAAATGGAAGCTGTAGATCCTTCTGTTAAGTACCTGAGTAATGCAATGTCATTGTTTGCCACTATCTGCTAAATACTGCAAGCCCCTTAACATTTCAGAGAAACTTAAGGCATGCCTTAGGAAACATATATTATTCCAAAATCATGAGCCGGCATGTTTTTGAAATGTTATGCATCATTGTTTCTATGCCTAAATTGGAATTCCATGGAGTATGCTTAAATTGATGAAATAAGAGTGACATTCCTGCTCAATTAAGTCTCAGAGTTGTAAGGAATCCCTATTAAAAACTGTAGTCAGAGAACATTTCTAGATATTTAGATATAGATCAGATGCCTATTTCATGATAATTATTATGATTTCATATACATGTAGTTTATGTGTCGTATTTCACTAGATTTTTATGTCCTTCTGTCCAGAAAATGAAGGAGAAAGTAATTTTCGCTCTTATCTTTTTGAAGTTTGCACACAGAAGGGAGGTTAACTTTTTTTTTCTTTGTGTCTGGCTGTTTTCTGTATTTCTGCCATTATCTTAGTTCATCCTTGGCTTAGGTACTGTTAAAGAAAATCATGCTTTTTAAACCACAGCTTTCTCAAGAATCTTGTAACTACCACAGCTGTTTCTTTAATCTGATAGACTTCCTTACATAACTGTCCTTTCGGATCAAAAATGACATTCTTAACATCAATAAATTCTCAAGATTTTCTGACAGGAAACGTTTTCTGGGACATGCAATCAATTACAGAGTGTGCTTGTCAATATATTTCTGAGAAATAAAGAAGCAATTCTACCAAGATAACATACTAAAAAATAATCTCTTTGCACTAAGATGCATTCCTGTTTTTTATTATTTGTTCTATTGGCATTTCTTCTCTGAAAAATTTATCATAAAATGAGCCTTTATTGTCTCGTAAAATAGTTTATTTTGCCTTCCATCTTCAAACTTGGAAAGCATTTAAATCTTTTAATAGAGCTGCTTCTCTTTGGGCTTCTATAATATCAACATTTTTCTATTATTTTTACAAGTAAATCAATTAATAGTCTTCAGTTTACTTCTGATCCCATCTCCCAATAGCTGAATAGACCGAAGTCAGTAATTGAAAATTAAATTAGCATTTATGTTTACATATATTTCCAGATTGAATAAAGAGTGCTAACTGACATGTTCTATCACTCCTGTGATAATACCAGTAAATTGTTATTTATGTAGTTGATTCTGCTACTTTGTCTAACTACAGGCAGGTAAAATAAGTAAGAAACAATTTTGTCATAAATGTAAATGGTTAAATAATTTGTGACTATGCCCTGAACGTTATTTCTAGGTAAACTTGAACATGTTTTAGAAACATCATTGGGTTTTACTATCTGAGGTGACCTCAACTAAATCATCCAAATGCTTATGTCAGGCAGAGCTCCGACACATAGCGATTTAGTACACTGTCTCCAGAAATGGTACAGAATATTTGTACTTTGTTTGCCCTTAGTTTGCAGGAGCAGAGAAGTTTAAAAACTGTAAATCCCAGAAATTGGTCCAGGAAAGAGGCACGATAGTGACTACAGTCTCTGCAAAACCAGAAATGTTCATGTTTAAGGTGGGTTTTTCCTCTTCCCCAAAAGCCCTGACATTACTGTTAATGCTTGGACTCTAATAAAAACGAGTGTTACTGTCCTTGGTTCTTTCTTGATATTAGTCCTAAAAATGGTGTAGCATTTTCCTGATTTTCTGACACCTTTTTTAAAGATTATTATATTGATTGAAGAATTCACTGCCTTTGAAGATTTGAAAAGCAGTGCTTGAAATTTGAGAAACTATTTTAGCATATGTAATAAACTATTTTCATGCTGTTTATATAAACATTTGCAATAAAAAATATTTCCTACATAATATGTAACAGTGTAGTTGCCCCTTGTAGTAGTATCTTCCATTATAAGGAAAGTTCAACTATTCAGATACAGCCACAGCCACAGTAACTCACTTAGGCATAACAAACTTTGGCACTTGTGAGGCCTCAGGTGGAGCACTGTGTTCAGTTCTGGGCTCCTCGTTATAGGAAGGACATTGAGATGCTGGAGTGTGTCCAGAGGAGAGTTACAAAGCTTGTGAGGGGTTTAGAGGACAAGCCATATGAGGAGAGGCTGAGGGAGGTGGGCATGTTTAGTCTGGAGAAGAGGAGGCTGAGGTGGGACCTCATTGCCCTCTACAACTACCTGAAAGGAGGTTGCAGAGAGGTGGGTGTTGGCCTCTTCTCCTTAGTAACTAATGACAGAACCAGAGGGAATGGTTTGAAGTTGAGACAGGGTGGGTTTAGACAGGATATTAGGAAGAAATTCTTTAGAGAAAGAGTGGTGAGGCACTGGAACAGCCTTCCCAGGGAGGTGGTTGAGTCACCATCCCTGGAGGTGTAGCTGTGTAGCTGTGGTGCTCCAGGACATGCTCTAGTGAGGGCAGGGGTTGTGTGGCTTGTTTTTGGTTTGTTGGGGGGGGGTTTGGTTGGTTTTTTTTTGGGTGGGTTTTTTTTTGTTGGACTCGGTGATCTGAGAGGTCATTTCTAGCCATGAATGTTCTGTTCTGTTCTGTGAAACAAATGGACTTCTGTGAGGTAATGAACAGACAGTTAGGATCATAAGAAAGGAGTGACTTCCTTGTACTATTAGGATGAGAAGCTCTTGATTTTATTTTTTCTGGTGATGGTTGCTTTTTAAGTAGAATGTCCATGGGAACACATTAGCTGGGAGCTGAGATGTAACAGCTGTCATTATCATGTGAGCTTCCGAGCATTTGATCACTTACAAGATTCCATTTTTTTTAACTATTTTTAGAATCCATCAAGCAGTTACTGATGTAGAATTTTTGCATAGTTTAACAACCCTGCTGCACTTCTGATTGACATTACTAGCTCTAGGGAATTAAAAGTGAGAAATAAGAATTATTGTTACTGCTTTACTACATAACTGAAAAAGAGTGGTCAGTGTTGTCTGAAATTTTAAAGCAAAAGTTCTGCACAATATAGGTTAAGAAGTTGCTCAAACTATTGTAGACAGCTCTGGCAAGAACTGGATACGCATTTAATTATTGCATCCCATTCAGCAAAGCATTAAGCAATTCTATAGAATCATACTGAAATCCAGTACTTAAAAATCCCATCATTTAAAAACAATGCAAGACCATAGTCTCATTTTGTCACATCTGACACATCACATCAAGAAAATTCTACAAATTACTCTGCAAATAAAATTAACAAATATTACTAATTCTATGTCATTGTTCTAGTGCAGAATAGTTAGAATGCATCAGTTGCAAAGATATTTTTGAGTGCTGTGATTTGTTCTTCAGGTGCTATTTATTTTCTCATAAAATGCAGAAACTGTATGTAAAACAGATTCGTGTGACCATGATTGGAAGAAACTATTTTGCATGTAAAGTCTTTATATTGAGTAGTGCACTGTTATCCATTCTGTTTTGATGCTGATAAATTTCTGATGAGTACGCTGGTATTTTAAAATTACTTTTTCTTTTCATGTCTCCCCTTTTTCAAGAGAGCTAAAGCATGTGAGAAGGCCATTACAGTTGGTCAAACAGTCATCACAAAACATAAGAATACACGGTACTATAGTTGCAGAGTCATAGGAGTGACATCTCAAGTTTTCTATGAAGTCATGTTTGATGATGGCTCTTTCAGTCTGGATACTTTTCCTGAAGACATTGTAGTAAGTACTTGCTCAGATACATGTTCTTTCTGGTTTATTTTGATTTTGGTTTTGGCTTGATTTGGTTTGGTTCGGTTTTTGGTTTGGTAGGTTTTGGTTATTTGGTTGGTTGGTTTATTTTTGGTTGGTTGGGGTTTTTTTATTTTTATTAAGTTAGAGAGTTGGAACCTTTTAAACAACTTCTTTTGACCTTGAGAAGATAGCGTCTTAATATTCAGTTCATGTTTGCTACTTTTGCTGCTGAGAGTGATTATTTTCTAATGGGTTTCCAAAACTTGGTTGTTCTAATTAGTCTTTGCCATTTGATGAAATGAATCAAAAATAATCTTAGAAAATCTTTTAATTAAATAAGAAATATGTATTTAATAAAGGGTATGAGAGAGGGAATTCCTTATATCCTTCTCTGTCTCTCAGAGATAACTTTTAAAAATTCCTTGCAGAATAGAAAAATCCTGCTGTAAGGGGAAGAATAGCTCTCAAAAATCTGCTCTAACAACTTGTTTACAGCTTCTGATATTTAGTTTGTAAGATTACATTACTAATGATAAAAATCATCAGGGAGAAGAATGTGTAGACTATTGCATTTCCAAAAAGCAATTGAGGTTTTGATTTCCCTTATGCACTTATATAAACCACCATGTTTCTCAGAACTGTTAAGGACCACATTGCACACTTAGTAAGCACAAACAAACAAAACTGGGGAAAGATTCTGCTTACCTCCACACTGGCAGTGAATATGTTAGATTTTAACCTTTGTTGTGTTTGTCAGGTGCTGCCTGACATCTTTCTCAAGATATGACTCTAATCTTTGTTTACCTTCATGCTTCTCTGAGTCTTTTTTGTACCTTCTGATATTTTTGATGTACCTTCTGTTAATCTCTAAAAATTGGAGCCTTCAGTGAACACTGGTATGCAAACGAGGTGTTTATTGCAAGAGCACTTTTTGCTTAGCCCTATGCCTTGTTTTGTGTGTGGAGGAGGGAGTCCAGTCCATGGAGCGCTGCAAAAGAATACACACTTTGCAGCTCAGGGGCCACAACCCCTAGGAGTACTCCATATTATTCTCCTGTGAAAGCTCCTTTTGAGCTGTTCTGTTTTCTGCAGGCATAGTGCTTTCCTGGAAGTAGCATTAGCTGACAGATACATCAATGGAAATGACACTGTTGTTCTTAGAAGCTTCTTAGTTATTGAAAAGTCTGATGCCTTTTGAAAATTTGGTATTTGAAAGAGTACATTTCAAAGCAGTATATGGGGATTGAGCTGTTTACCTCCCACTGGTCTGAATAGAATACAGTCAGCAAATCCCTCTTACATGTCTTTGAAAATACATCCTTTAATTCGAAACACTCTGAAAGGCTCCATTAATGATCGAAGACATTCTGATTTGGGATGATCAAGATATTAAGCAAATGTGGCTGTATCATTTTTAGAAACCTCTCTTTTCTGTATGCCCGTGCCCAGGATCTGGGAGAGATGAGAAACTGCTAGCTGCCCTAGCAGGGTAGCCTGATCAGAAGCTAAGAATAAATGTAATCAGGTCTGGATATGCGTCTGTGCTTCTCAGATAGTGGGTGAACAACATATAATTGTTTGATGGAAACACCAAACAAAATTTCACATTCCTTAGAGAAATCTTGTTGTGTTTTCATTAGATAATATACCTGCAGCAGTAACTGGAAGAGAAAAATAATGTTTTTTCTTCTGCCTGGACTGAAACTTGCTAATCCATGCAATGTGCATATCAGGTGTTAGTGCCGCTGGGAGGACTTACTCATCAAATCTGGTGTGAAAGCAATATTGCTGCCTATTGAAGAACTTATTTTTCTAATCTGTTTTCACTTTTCAACTAGCTCACAAAGATAGCAGGAGCTTTCTGCTTTTCCAGTATGTGCTGAATCCACCACATAATTTAAGCTCAGATCATAGTAGACCACAATTCCAAGGTTCAGATATAGGGATTTATTTTTAAGGACAAAAATAGGGAGCAGGGAAATTTCAGTCTCAAAGCTTTGTGAAACCCTCTTTGCATATAAGTGTTTAATAACTACCAAAGCAGGGTATACATTGTTCTTGTCTCATATTTGTTTTCTTGGTTTGTGTTAGCATTTGCTAAATGTGTTGGGTTAGGGTATTTTTGAGTGTCGGTGTTAGATATAGGCATAGCTATATAGATTATTTGTTTCAAGTTATGCTTAGTTACTTCATTTCTACCTTGTCAGAATTTCTTAAAGTAATCACTTCTCAGTTTCAATGTTTAAATCCATTAGATAGCTTGTTGATGTGCTAACAGTCAGCTCTCCCTCAACTCAGCAGGTGAAAGGGTTTTTTTTTTTCTGGGAGAAACAGCAGGGCAGCTTCCTCTCTAAGTCATGGAAAGACTGGTGTGGGGGGAATAGTATGTGATACCTCACAGAAGGTGAGATGACAGCTTTAGCAGTTGTTTAACAATGCATGAACACAAATGGGGAATATGTACGCTACAGTCCTAGTAACTGCTACCAACAGAAAGCATGTAGATATGCCACTTGCCACTTCTTGAGGGGTTCACACCCTGTAACTTGTCGCACAGCCCCTAGCTCAGCACTGGGAGAAGTACTGTCCTGCCCAACAGGCCAGATGTTAATTTAGAGATTATGCCTCATGAAATGTCTCAGTTCTTTCACCTGTTCATTGAGGGAGGGTGTCCCACAGTTCCTTTTTTTATTTTCCTGTGTTGTGGGTCAACCTTAGCTGAACGCCAGGTACCCACCAAGGTTATCACGTTCTCGCCCCACACCTCCCATGGCACAAGAGGGAAGAGAATGAGATGAAAGCAGCCTGTGGGTATTAGTAAAGGCAGTTTAATAAGCAAATAAAGAAAGGCAAGGCTGTGCACATGAAGCAAAGCAAAGCAAAATAGAGCTTTAGTCTCTACTTCTCATAACAAGTGATGTCTGGCCCTCTCCTGGGAAGCAGGGCTCTGAAACACATAATGGTTGTTCAGGGGTCAGACATCTTCTACCCACAGATGTTCCCCTCCCTCTGTCTTTTGTTACTGAGTTGACATCATATAGTATGGAATAACCCTTTGGTTATTTTGAGTCTCGGTTGTGTCCCCTCCCAAGATCTTGTCTACCCCATCCCCTTGGTGCTGTGCCAGCCTTACAACAGTCACAACATCACATGTTATCATTAACCTCAAGGAACAGTGTTCCTGAAGA
>VWZO01015548.1:13532-41686 GCA_013396975.1 Bucco capensis
ACTGCTATGGGGACATTAACTCCATCTCGGCCAAACCCAATACATCCTGTTAGTACCTCATGGACATAACTCCACTGGCATGATTCATTCTATGAACTCCACTGGCATATAGTGTGGCAGCAATGCCACAGCAACATGTATAAATAAAATATATATACTTATATATATATATATATATGTAACCTGAAATTAGAGCTAAGCATCAAGCTGTTTCCATCTTCTTAAAATCCCAGCCAAACAAAGAGGCTTTGTATTACATTTGGTCAGGGGCAAAAAGGTCCCACCAAATTATACTGACTGCAGGGAAAGAAGGAAGAGAACAAATGAGTCAAGCATGCATTGAGTCTGTGGGCAAGTCTGATTACAGGAGACCTGAGAACACCTCTCATGAAATGGTAGACATCCTTCCAGGCCATTTATCCCAGTTAGTGTCCTTGTCCTCCAGTGACCAGTTTACACAGATTTCTTTGCTGTCATGGTTTCACTGTGTGATTATCAAGCGAACTAGGTCAAGAAAAATTTATGTACTTACGCTTGCTGCCATGACATACCTGCACTGTGCTTTAATTTACTATTAAGTGTATAAATGTAGAGGCTCTCCATTGAGAAGGTAAAGCTGATCTGTGGGTTGTCATGTCCACAATGGAAAATGGACTTTACTTATTTAATCTGTAAATTGAATACCATCCTAGGTGATATCGTAAAATATGGAATACTCCTATAAATATTCCTTACAAGCAAGAAAATCTTAAAGATATGTTGGAAGGACACTTGGATGGTATATTCAGGACTCATGAGTTTGTTTTAGAGAACCATATTCTGGTAATTTTCTGAGGTCCTGACAAAATCCAAAAAGTATACTCTTGAAAAAGTATGTATTAGTTCAGGTTAAGACAGTCAGACTGCAGCTGTCAAAAGCAGGAACAAGAAATTATTTTTGTGTGTGTGAAGTTGGTCTGTCCAATATCTTGCCTGATTTTTTTTTTTTGGTCTACCAATGTTTTTAAAAGTGGATGTCACCTTACTTGAAAAAAATTAAAGCATGAAAAAACTCCAAGCAGTGGATTTTTTTGACATACCAGCAGTGATACCTTGAATCCTTAACAGAATTGTGCTGATTCTTATGCAAGTACCTTTTTTCCACAATGGACCCAAGAGAGCCTTCAGTGTGAAGAGAATGGAGGAGATTAAATCTTTCTGTGTCTATCAATACTTTAAATTCACTACTGGCAGGGGAGAGAGGAACAGGGCTCTTGAGAACTCTTGACAGCCAAAGCACTTCACTGAAGTTTACCGTGAAAGCTACAGATTCTTACAGTGTGCACCTAGACGTGTATGAGGGGGACATAAGTGCTTCTGGGTTAGAAGGGTTTCCCAAGGCAAGACAGCCTGCCTCTCACATTAGTACCACTTCTGTTAAAAGAAAAGACGAGTTATTGTTATTGGTGACTACTCTGAGGGGAACGGAGGGCCCAATATGCCAACTGGACCCAACCCACAGGGAAGTCTGCTGTCTTGCCAGGTCCAAGGTAAGGGACTATTATCTTCTTTTAGTTATCCAAGTTAGTTCTGATGAGATGGAGGTGAGTAACTTAAGGACCATTAAAAAAAGAGTTCAGGGCCTTGGGTCTCTCAATAAAAGACTCAGGAGCACAAGTAATATTTGCCTCACTTCTCATGGTTTCTGAAGAAAATACTGACAGGAATAGGAGGATCCATTCTGTCAACATATGGCTGCAAACCCGGTGCCACCATCAGCACTTCGGGTTCTTTGATAATGGGAAGGTTTATTCATCCCCTGGTCTGTTAGCATATAATGGGATGCAATTTTTTCACAGGGTTAGAAGGGTCATGTCTCATGAGCTGGCTGGATTGATAGACAAGGTTTTAAACGAGGTTGGAAGAGAGAAGGGGACAGTATGAGACATGACAGAAATGAGGGATGAGTTTGCTTGACAGGGGGTGAACGGGTCCCCACTCAAAGTTCCCCAGAAAGACACGCANTAGGAAAGACAGGCAGGGCAAAAGAGGCAGAGGTGTGGCATATGTAGCAGAGCGACTGTAATTCACCCAGCTCACTACTAGTAGTGACAAGGTTGAGAGTCTCTGGGTAAGGATTAAGGGACAAACAAATAAAACTGATGTGGTTGTGGGAGTCTTCTATAGGTCGCCCAGTCAAGGACTAAGGGTTGCACGTAAATCATCTGCCCTTGTCCTTATGGGAGACTTCAACTTGCCAGGTGTTAACTGGGAATACCACTCTGCTGGTACAAATAGTTCCAGAAGATTTCTAAAACACCTAGATGACTGTTTCCTGGTTCAAGTATTAAGGGAACCAACAAGGAAAGATGCCCTCCTTTATCTGTTTACTCATTAACAGAGAGGGTCTTGTGAAAGACGTGGTCATAGAAGTCCATCTTGGCCACAATGACCATGAAGTGATTGAGTTTAAAATCTCTGGAGACAGGAGGAAAACTGCCAGTAAAACTACTACTCTGGATCTGAGGAGAGCTGACTTTGGGGACCTCAGGGGACTACTTAGTGGGGTCCCCAGGGAGAAAATATTGGAAGGTACTGGGGTCCAACAGAGCTGGGCAGTTTTTAAGTACCACCTCCTGAAAGCTCAGGCGCAGGTGATTCCTATGTGTTGTAAGTCCAATAGGTGAGGCAGAAGGCCAGTTTGGCTAAGTAGGGAGCTACAACTGGAGATTAGGGAAAAAAGTATGTTTATGGAGAGTAGAAGCAGAATCTGGTAAAGTAGGAGGTCTACAGAGAAGCTGTTTGACACTGTAGAAAGAAAAATCCATGCGGCTAAAGCACAGCTGGCTAATACCGTGGGTGATAGTGAAAAGAACTTCTTTAAATATGTTAATAGTAAGAGGAAGACCAGCAATGACATTGGACCATTACTAAATGAGGATGGTCACCTTACAAATAGTGACACTGACAAAACAGGGATATTTAATGCTTTCTTTGCCTCTGTCTTTAATACAAAGGATGGGATCTGGAACATCCAGTGCCACAAGTGAGTGACCAGTGACAGGGAATCTGTCAGTGCTATAGTTGACCCTGAACTAGTGCATGATTTGCTCCTTCAATTAGACCCCTATAATTCTGTGGGGCCTGATGGGATCCACCCAAGGGTGCTTAAAGAGTTGGCAGATGTCATAGCCTGTCCTCTTTCAATGATTTTTCAATGTTCTTGGGAATCTGGGGAGGTCCCAACTGATTGGAGGCGGGCAAATGTGGTTCTGATTTTCAAGAAGGGCAACAAAAATGACCATGGTAACTACAGGCCTGTTAGTCTCACTTCTGTGCCTGTTAAAATTATGGAGAAGATAATTCTGGGAGCTATGGTTAAGCATCTGACAGATAATGCAGTCATTGGTCAAAGCCAGCATGGATTTATGAAAGGGAAGTCATGCTTAACAAACTTTTATGATAAGATTTACCCATCTAGTTGACCAAGGGAGACCAGTTGATGTCATCTTTTTAGATGTCAGTAAGGCTTTTGGTACTGTCTCCCACAGTATCCTAATTGACAAAATGTCGAGCATATAGATAAGAAAATCATGAGGTGGGTATACAACTGGCTGAGGGATAGAGCTCAAAGGGTTGTGGTAAATGGAGTTACTTTGGGCTGGTGACAGGTGACGAGTGGGGTCCTACAGGGATCCATATTAGGACCAGTACTGTTTTAATATTTTTATAAATGACTTGGATGAAGGACTTCAAGGACTAGTAAGTAAGTTAGCAGATGACACTAAGTTGGGGGGTGCTGTTGACTCCAGTGAAGGTAGTGGGGCACTACAGAAGGATCTGGACAGATTGGAGGACTGGGCTATCACTAATCATAGGAATTTTAACAAGGGTAATTGCTGGGTTCTGCCCTTGGGGACGGGCAGCCTGAAAACCACCTACTGACTGGGGAATGAAATACAAGAAGGCAGTAATGTGGAGAGGGATCTGGGAGTATTAGTAGATAGTAAGTTAAAGATGAGTCAGTAGTGTGCGTTAGCAGCCAGAAAGTCCAGGTGGGTCCTGGGGTGCATCAAGCACTCCATCACTAGCCAATCTAGAGAAGCGATAGTTCCACTTTATTTGACACTGGTGCGGTCTCACCTGGAGTATTCTGTGCAGTTTGGGGTTCCACAATACAAGAGGGGCATGAAATGCATTTAGTCACATGGTGTGACTTGAGGTTGTCCTGTGCCTAACTAGGAGTTGGACTTGATGATCCTTGTGGGCCCCTTCCAACTCGGGATATTCTGTGATTCTGTAGACTTCACAATGTCCAAATTATTATCCTTGTCTTCCTTTGTAATAAAATGGAACACAATTTAGTTGCCAGTATTTGAAGAAAAACCTGCCAGTGTGATAGCAATGTCATTTGAGAAGTTATTAAAAAAACGTTATTGCAACCTTATTTGCAATCCTTTACCTCTGGCCTAGGTACTCACTTTACTCACTTTACATATACTCACTTTACAATCCTATGAAATTAGGAAATGAAAGCTTTGACGTCTCATTGCTCTCACTCTAATGTATACATATACTGTGTCCGTAAGCTTGCCGATTCTCCTGCCTTTCTTGATGATTGTGGACTTGATGAGTACGAATAGGTCCAGAAGATTTCTAGGACACCTAGATGACTGTTTCCTGGTTCAAGTACTAAGGGAACCAACAAGTCCTACCAACCAGGTGTATGGAACTTTTCCTCCATCAGCCTTGTCTGGCATTATAAATGAATAAACTCCTGACTAGTTTCCAGAATTTTTTTTTAGTGGTTTCTCCTCTTTATGCCTTTCTTTATGTTCTATGACAACTGTTTTCTGCTTGTCTATCTGTTCAAATCAGAACTTGAAATAGTAGTGCTTACCTGCTTCCTTGTATCTGTGAAAGAACAATTAGACTTCTGACAAAAAATAATAGCTTATTGTGCAGTTTTATTATACTGGCATGTGAATCTGTGAAGACTGGCCACAGATTTCTGGGCAATCTAGATATCTATATGTGCTTTAATGATACTACACTCCAGTTTCATCACCACTAGTTATTTCTGAGAATGTGAAATAGGAAAGCAAGTAATGCATTGCATTTCTGAACATAACATGAGAAAATGTCATACTTGGTATAAATGTAGTCAAAAAGTCCTTAGAACTAGTTGTGTGATGGGAAAAAAGAGACCTAAGGAGTTATAACAGGGTTAGCAACCCTTTTTTTTTTTTAAAAAATCTCATAACTAGGACAACATTGAGTCTCTGAGGTGAATAGAGTGCTACTGTTGTTGGACTGGCACAACTTCTTTTGCAGCACTACAAAATTACCTGCTCTGTAGTTGAACTTGCTGCTCAGCAATTTATATGGTATGACCACTGACAGACAATTCTGAAAAAAAACAAAAACAGTAAAGCAAGTATGAGATCTGTATGACATGTCTCTGAGGAGAAAACTTGGGTTTCTTTTCCTGGTTAGATAGATTAGTAAAAATTGTGTAGATTTTGCATTCTTGTTCTATTAAATACTCCAAGAAGTTAAATATGTATATGTGTTTTGAAGAATTTACTTTAAGCTCATGTGAACTGAGAAATTTATTTTAATGCTTTTTTTGTCACTGTGAACTTTTGCACTGGATTTGCAGGCACTGATACACAGAATGCTATGCTTTGCACATGTAGATAGTTGTTTGCATCTTCTGAACATTAACAGAAATGAACGTCTGTTTTTGAAGATGCAGTCTTAAAAAATTAATTTGATTAAAAATTTGATGAAAACCAAACTTTTGCAAAACCAAAGTCTAAGTTCTAAGGCTTCAGACTGAAGGCTTTTATTCCATCACTTAACTCTTGAAACTGCAAAATGTCAAAAGATGCAACAGTCTGATTCTAATCTGGAACATTGTACAATACTACAACTGTATTGATTCAAGTGAGTTATTTTTAGTTTACTCCATTATGGGGCATTGAAGTGTTTTTTTCCTGTGGCTCTTTTTTTTTCTTTGTTTCCTCTTACAGTAGAAAGACAGGCAACTTAATAGCAAAGTATAAGAAATGAATATAGGATAGACTGAAGGCAAATTAAAGCTTCAAATATAAGTATTATCTTTACACAGTTCCCTGTGTATAATGTCCTTTCCCATTTATAATGGAATGTTTGATGAATCCTTATCAGTACTGATTTTAGGTAAATTGAAGCTCAGCAGGAGAAACAAAATGGAAGATAATCCATTACTTTGCAGTTTATGATAAGATGGCTGACTTTGCAGTGAAGCAGGTGAGACAAAAATGTATTACAATGCTTCTTGTGTTTGCAAAGTAAGAATGCATCCATTTCAAAGCCCTCAAGTACAGCTGTGATGAGCATGTGAAGCACAGCAAAATACCTGGAATCACACAGAAACCATTGAGATGAGGTGGGGCTAATGGGACTGGGGGAGAAGCATTATTTTCCCTCCTACCTTTTTTCTGAGGTAACCCAGGAATTGTAGGATTTTTAGATGTGGTAATTTACACTCTTTGTTGTGTGTTTCAGAAGTAGATTATTTTCAAACTTGCTGACTTGCTGTGGGGAAGGGTAGGGTGTGGATGTGAGGGGAGAAGGTGCAGGAGCATTTTCATTCCTGTGTGTTATGGCCTGAGGCAGGGACTGAAGCAAAACATGAGTGCTCTTTTTACTTTGCTGACTGCAGTTGATTTACTGGGAACTTTAAACATTTAGATTGTATTGGGTTTGGCTGAGGTGGAGTTAATGTCCCCATAGCGGTGTTTAGAAACACTGTGCCTTGGTTGAAGATAACGTGTGATCTTTTGTCTGCTGCAAGGCTGGCACAGCACCAAGGGGATGGAGTGGACAAGATCTTGGGAAGGGACACAACCAAGACAGCTGATCCAAACTCACCAAAGGCCTATTCTATATCATATGACATAAGCTCAGGGATAAAAAAAAAATATATATAGGTAAGCAGGATATGAAGTAGTACTGTAGGATTCATTCTCATCTAAATTTAATGTAATCATAAGCAAAGGATCTCTGCTGTGTTAAAGGAGCCTTTTACCTCAGTCAGGCAGAGCAAATCAGACATCCTGATGACCTTGATAACTTCACCTTCCCCCCTCTAACACTGAGTTTTGTCCCACAAGAGCATATTGTCCCCCAAATTAAGGAGTCCTCCATGTCCTCTGTGCTGCACCTTATTTTGATGCCCAATACTACACTGTACATCCTAAGCTGCATTCTGTAATGTAGGTTTGAAATGTGGCCTTCTGGGCAATTCTGCATATGTCAGTTGTGTTATTAATACTTTGCTGAAAGCCAGTGTAACAACTAAAATAGTAGCATTCTAAGATGAATGGAAAGTAAGAAATTTTTAGATGTATTCAGGAATACATGATGATCCAATTTGGCGTGATCCAATTTGTCGTCCAGTTTCCCTTTGCTGAAAGCATATATTCACTTCAAAAGAGAAGATTCAGTAACATTTTAAGAACAACATAGTATACATAAATTCAAAGTATTTTTATACTATGCATTCTGTGATCCAAGGCTAAATTTATTGAATTACGGTAACTATTCTGTTAATCTGGTGATTTCACTGAATTTATACCAATTCAAAACCAGAATTATGCTCCTGGGAATCAGGCCTGCTCTTTCAAATGCTAATGCACTGTGTAAATTGCTGTTCCTGTTTAGATAAAATTCTGACTGTGGCAAATTAGCTACCACTCTCCTTTTCATTCAAATTGTCTTGGAACGTATGAAACCTAATTTTGTCTTTCTATAAATTTGCATTAACTACCGTGTATTATCACCTCCCAAAAGAAAAACAATTTGACAGTCTGTTGAGATCAGCGGTTGTTTCAGAGAGTTTCTACAATTTGTTTCTCCACTTGCACTTTAATGGTGTTTGGAGATACATTTACTGCAGCTGCAGCGTTACTTGTTGGTATGACAAGCTTTTCTAAACCGGAGGTGTTAGTGGTAATCACATTAGTTGTGCTCCTTATGAAAACAATCACTGGTGAGCATGACTGTGGAAGCTTAATAACTAGCACTCACACTGAAAGTTAGTCTTTCAGTGAAGTAATGTAGGCAGAGGAGACAACTTGCATAAAGTGCTTTTGCCAAATGGCCTTTGGGGACATAGAAGGTCCATTTGCGGGATTGTTCAGAGATTCCTTTCTTGCTCTGCCACAGGAGCCTTTTTCTGTCCTGTGTCTGTACAGTAAGAGCTAACTCTTTCTGACAGTGTAGACACCCCATGCTTATTTCTCTAATCCTTCCCTTTCAAAACATCTTCAGCTGGCTTCTGACAATATGGAGAGCACCAGCTCTTGGTAGGTACCATAGAAGCAATGAAATACAACAGTAAATTTAGCTGAGGTCCTAATTTAAGGGGAAAAATATAGAAACAACTGCTGCAGTTCAACTGCAGTCAGTGAGAGGACCATTTCTGTGTAAAGGCCCCATAATGGGGCCCGGATTTTTCCTGGGGTTTTGTATTGTGAATCTGAGGACTAGAAATCCATTTGAAGTGTCATCAGTAGAAATCAGATGTAGTTAATGTGTTTTGTCTGTGTTGTAAGTAGTGACCGTTAATTTTGTGATTAGTACCAAAAGGCTCATTTGCTATAAATTGAAATGATTGTACTATGAATTGAATTTGCTATGAAATTTTTAGTTTCTCCAAAATAAGAGCATAAAGGTGGTTATTCACTTTTGGAGACCATGCATTCAGTTTAATTTTTCAGAAACCATGAATTTCAATGATAAAAGCCCAAATGAGTCAATATTATGGTTTACTTCATAGAAGTGGTGGTTAGATAGACTAATACTAAGGTCTGAGCTGTTCTTATGAAATTAAGTAATGCAAAGGATGACAGAAAATGGACATTTCTGCTTCAACATGGAAAATTTGGTTTTAACAATATGTATAGATTTACAAACAAGCACAAGATGAGTGAGAGTAAAAAAATACGTAGATACGCAGGATAGGAAGGGCAGGTTTATTGCAATTGCAGAGTCTGATTTAGCTGTAGTTCGTCTTTCCGGTATATATTTCTCTTTGATCTTTGAAACCTCAGGGCTAGATTATCGGCTTTCAGTCTGCCGAGAGGATTATTACAGTACTGTGCCATGGTCCCTGTACATGAAGGTTGGAACAATATGGAAAGGCTGCATATAACCAGGCACATTGTGGAGCTGAAGCCAGGCTGCTGCTTACATCTGCCTTTTGCCATTCCTTCTTGCCAAGTTGCATGACAACAGCCTAGTGGGATTTGCAAGAATCCTCTGATACAGAAAGCCGCAGCAGCGCAATGAAATGGATTCTTATGCAGTTTTCCTGCAAGACTGCTGTTGACTGATTGGAATACATCTTTCTAGGGGATTTTGATGTCATATGGTACAGAAATAATGAGTAACTTCAAAGGATGGAAAAAATACATTCAGCTAAACTAATTGTTACAAAGGCTAGTTTTGAGCTAACACATAAATTGTCTTTAGACTCAGAGTATCCCAAGAAGAATAATGCCAGTCAGATTCGATGTATATTTCTATTATTTCATTTTGTTACTGAGATACAGAGCCATACTGGAAAAATAGGATTAGAAGTAAGTGCTAGCTCACAAAACCTGCTGCAAGAGCCACACTTAACCACTTCAACCCAGTACCATTTGTCAGCTATGCCATTTAATGGTATGCAACAAGAATTTGAATAAACTATGAGGCATTTTGTGCTTTGTTCTAGAAACAAAGCATATCAGCAAGTAAAACCCAGGAATGCCAAGGAGATGCAGACATTTTCCTGCTAAGTGACACTGAGAAAAAAGCTGTAATTTAAACAATTTAAACAACAAAAATATTTTGTTTTGAATATAATCTAAAGCATAATGATTTGAGAAATAACAGAGCTCACCGCCTTGTCTGCCAGTTAAACAGATACTTCTATTAGTGCTGAGGAAAATAAAATGGGGGTTTCTGAGGTTCTTCATGGGATAGAGGCTACTTCATTAGATTAGAGGGTCTCCTGAAGAAAGAGACACCTAATTATGTTTGCTGCTTTGGCTAATGTTTGATGACAGTTTGATGCTCCGTCTTGTGGATTTTGTAGATACCCTTATGGGAAATGGGTAGAAGAATGTTGTGGGTAAAGTAGATTTCAGAATTCTTTAATAAATTCCAGAAGAATTAAAAGGTTTGGAAAAAGAAAAGGCTACTGTCCATGTTTAAGAAATTACTTTAAATAATGCAAGGTTATGAATGTTAACCTCAGATTTGTAGAACAGTGCAGCTACAAGGGAAAAAATTATGCTTATTCAGATGGGTTAGTGGTGAATAAGAGTACGTTTCAACATTGAACCATTGTCAGACAATATTCCCTCTTAATTCTATAAACCATTGATGGTTGATTTTTCTTCAATATCTTTTCAAGCTCTTGGCCTTTTTTATACATGGATAAAGAAATCTGTCTTCATTGTATTGCTATCTGTCTGTCTCTATATTATCTATGTATATAGGTATAAATGTTTTAGGGTTATGTTCAGGGAAAATGGGTCTCCAGTAAAATTCATCAGCTTTAGAAAAGGGTCTACATATCATTACTTATGGATTGAAAATGTCTTTCACCTTGCAGTGTTTCATGCTGCTCTTCCCTTTTAAGCCCACTGTAGGAGCACAACTGTGAGAACTGTTTAGCGATCTCCCATAGAAAATACTCTGATCTGATTAAGATAGAGATTGATCTTCTTCATCCTAATAGAAGAGGCTCCACAGAACGCTCACACAGAATGGGATGAATGGGAGGGAAAAGTAGCTTTTAAAACAAGACATACTAGTCTAGGTTATCAATTGTAGGATCGAATCAGGGACCTTCATCATCACAAATCTGTCCTCTCTCGAGTCAGTGTAGGGTTACGTAATCAAAACAAGTAACAAGAGTTTTGTTGAAGTTGCCCTCTGATTTGAGTAGATGAGTACTGTCATTTTTCTATTTGAGAACTTGAGATTGTTTTCAGCAACAACTTGAAATACAATGATCAGTATTTTTGCTATGATATTAAATACAATATTAACCTGCATGTCCATTACCTGAAGTTAAAGGAGTTAATTGATCTTTTCTTCACCAGTCATGTTCCATATTTACCAAAGACTGATTCAGATTTGGAAGGATATGATTCTACTTTAGTGCCTAAAAGATCAAACTTTGAGCTGTAAGATGATTGTTGAAAGGCAGAACATTGTACAGGTTAATGAAAAACCTTTCCTGCTGCTTGATTCAGGAGGAATGAACAAGTAGGGAGTTTTCTGCATTCAGAATATTGAGAAATGTTTTTGAGAGCTTTTTGCTTCCCTTGTATTGAACCTGAAATATTTTTTTTTCTTCTATGTTCAACTGCTGTTTTTCCTCTCACTGGGGAAAAAAATCCCTCAAACTAAAAACCTTTTGTTCTACTCAGGCCATGAAAATATTTTCCTTTCTGAGATTTCCTCTGTCTAGCTTTCTGTCAGACCAGAGACTCTGTAAATTAATATTGACAGATGTTGGTAGTCACAGAATAATCTCATCCTTCCCTGCTACAATCTTGACATGAAAGGCTACAATATCTTTTCTATTATCAGTTAAACTTGCAGGCTTTTTTTAACTAGTGCCTGAAGATATGAGCCAGTTCAGCCCTGTTGACTTCAAGGATTGCATCACAGAGTTTTCCATTTGCTCTGAATTCACAAAAGAAATTTGTTTTCAGTGTGGCTCCTTTGGATCCACCCTAGAAGAAGTTAAAGGCTCTTATATTCTTCTAATTTTGAAAATAATTGTTGAATTTTAAATAGCTGAATTAATAACATAATTGCCAGACAAAACACTATCAAAATAAAATTGTAGGTATCCAAGGAACATCCTTTTCCCACAGTTTTGGAGAACACTCTCAGTAGTTCATAAGCTCATCTTCGACCAGAATATCTGTACTTCTTAGCTTTGATTTAGGAAAGCATTTGAACATATTTTTTAAACTTTTTTAAAATTAAGATATTTTCTTCAGGTGTCAGTGACTGTATCAATTTATTGTAATCTTGGAACATTTCACAACTCCTGTATTCAAGTGCATGCTTCAGGTACAGACTTTTTTTCTTAGTTTGGCTCCACTTTTATTTCCAGTCTGTGTTAACCATCACCACCCTGCCACTGCAACTGGATTCACTACCTGCAAATGCTGCCTTAATGAATGAAAATATTGTTCAACCTCTCTGGTGTAAACAAAGGAGTATCAGAAGAGGAAAACAGCAAAAATGTCTATCTGCAGAGCAAAATTCCTTAGTGAGAGCATAGGATACAAACTCAGTATTTCAACATATTTTTTCAACATCTATTATAAATACTGCTTACTATTTTAGTTCAATACATATCCCCAAATCAATGTTTCTAAAACCAGAAAATACCACCTGTAATTAACAAGAAGATTTTGGAAATTACTGTTCTTTACAGTTATTTACAATTTGCTCAGAAAAAATGTCTATAAATAATGTCTATAATGTCTATAAATGTCTATAAATCAAACACTGGTAAAACCATATCCTGAGCGATATATCTAGTTCTAGGCTCAGCTGTGCAGGAATTACATGGACATACAGGAGCAAGTTCAGTGAAAGGATATGAAAGTGATGAAGGGACTGGCGTGTCTGTCATATGAGAGGAGGCTGACAGAGTTGGGACTGTTCAGCCTGGAGAATTGTAGACTCAGGGATCTTATCCAAGTGTGTAAATAACTGATGGGGAAAGTAAAGTAGATGGAGCCACACACTTCTCAGTGGTGCAGACTTGAGTAAAAACCAAAATAAAGGAAATGCATTAACGTGGAATTTTTCTTCACTTAAGAAGAGACTTTTTCACTGAGACAGTTACCGAATACTGGACTAGTTGCTCAGGTGCATTTCCTTTATTTTGGTTTTTACTCAAGTCTGCACCACTGAGAAGTATGTGGCTGGATAATCAAGTGAACAGGCTTTTCAGTACAGATAGGTAAAATTTTGTCCATTTCTGTGAAGAAGAAAATATACTGTGTAATTACACAAGAAACAATCGTGGATTACAAGCTGCATGTGGATTAAGACTACACTATATGTTGTTTATAGCTGGTATAGGGGAATGCTGAAGGATTAATCTTAGTGTCTGACATTTCATTATATGACTGAGGAAAGAGAGGTTGGATTTTTTGCAATTTTGTCAGCCTAAAAAATGCGTCTAATGGACCTACTGGTGAAAATATTTTTGCAGTAAAAACAGAATCTGTAGAATAGTTGTGTAATATGAACATTTAGGAACTCTGGTAGAAATCAACAAAAGCTATTTAGCACAGGTTTCCCAGACTACAAACTTAGTCCATAGACTAAGACATTGTGGTGATACATGAAGAATGAGACTGTTATTTGTCTTGTTATTTGCAGTAGACATATTTTCCCCTTTCCCTTGCCTCTACTGGAAATACCAGGAAGGATAATACAGTAATACCACCTACTACCCAGAATACATGGTGAAGCTCAAAGGATGTGTCTTTCTGTGTCTGTCATAGCAACCTTTGCTGGGCAGACACACAGGGCATGTTTTAGAGCTGTCCCTTGGCACAGCACCTAAGAGACAATACTGTCATGCAGGAAAGTCCATTTCTGTGAAAATCTAGATTTTACTTCTTTTCTCATGTGGTTAATTAAATTAATGGATTAAGATACATGTGATTTAAATTAGTTTATAAACCCTGGGTTTGGTTAGTATGATATTATAACCAGGTAATGTCCCAGTAACTATCACTGTGGTACGTTTTTGCTCCCATGTTTTGACTTCTTTGACATAACGGTTGTTTGCCTCCATTGGAAGCAAACTATTGAACTCAAAAATACAATATTTTTGTAAATTATTCTATCCAAATCTGAGACTTTGAAAAAGTTGCAGCAACCTGAGATAATACCAGATCCTGAAAGACATTGTCTCTGACTCCTTGTACCTGAGCCCTTGGCTTTATCTTTTCTCTTCCCAGTCAAGACTTCTTAGCTATGAGCTCAGGTAACATGGCCACAGAGCAAGTCTTCTCGCAGCTAGGAAGACTATCACTAAATGAGCACTCATTTACAATTCTTGTTGTGTGGTTGGTACAAAGTATAGATGCCTTTATTGGTGTATTTGCAGAGATACCTTCCAAAGAATTGGTGAGCACAGACTTGACAGGATCCTTTTCTGATCCTTCATGTATTTCCTCATGTGGACAGCTGTTGTTGTGGATGTGTGGTTAGTGTACTCTGCAAATGAGTCATTTAGGTCACACTGAGTCATATGGGCCAAAACAAACCATAAAGAGGATATATTGCAACTGGTGTAAACTGTGCTGCTCTGACGTGCTCAACAAGTCAGACACAAAATTTGTCCAAAACTAAAACTCAGGAAAAGATATGCTTTGTATCTTCTGGAAAAAAAAAATAGAAATAGAAAAAAGAAAATCCCACCTAATTCTTCTCTGTAAGCATTTGGATTCTTTCAGTGTTTCCCTGTCAACTATGCCGAGAACTGATTTTCATTCCCACCATTTATAGCTTGATCCATCAAGGTGTGTTTCCATCAGCAAAGTTGGCACCTAGCAAACACGTGCTGTAGTTAACAAAACATGAGTCAGCTGAATATGTAAAAGAGAAAGTGTTGCACATACACAATTGCACTTCAGTGGTCTTTATTTTCAGTGTCTGACAGAGATGAATTTGGGGGGAAGTGTGTCAAAGTTGCAGATAGCTATCTGATATACAAGGTATCTATAGTTGGTAGCTGTCTGTACGCATGCATTACCTTGCCAGTGCAGCATCAACCATAAAGATTTTCTTTGGTCAGGTTTTCATTTTCATAAAGTCTTAACAGTATCTTCTGTTAGCCCATTAGCAGGATTATAAAACTTGAAACACACATGGTAATAAATCTTCTCCAATTACTAAATTGTAAAAAGCAGCTTCCTGGTAATTTCAGTGTTGTGGCTCACTCACTGATTTGAGAATCCATCCTTCTTTGCAAATAGAGCAGAGATTGCCTAAGGCTGGGGCCACCTGCAGAGGGAGAGGTTGTCCAAGTGAAATGGCCTGATGGAAAACTGTATGGTGCAAAGTATCTGGGAACAAACACAGCCCACATGTATCAGGTAAGTGCCTGTATTTATAACCATGTGCTTGTTTATTAGATGCCTTTATTGCAAATTGTTTATTTAGCTCTAGCATTGGAGAGGCATTGGAGAGGCCAGCTGCACCTTCAAAGCTGCAGAAGACTGGAGTATGGACTCCGTTGTAACTGCGAATACATTTAAACTAATAAATAAACTGTCTAAGCCACTTATAAGTGCACTTTTCGGAAGTTGAGGCTTCACCTGTTCTTGCAAAATCAAGAAAATGGGTTATTTTATGAGAACTGAAGTGAGCAGGTGAAGATGGAAAGAGAACATTTGTTATTTTCCCCAGGTTATTTACTTCTATTTGATGTTGGGTAATTATACAATTAATGATGTAAAATTAAGTGTAGGTGTGTGCATATAATGAACCTTAGGCATTTCATAGATGGATGGAAGGGAGGACCGTAAGAAGAGCATAAGTAGCCCCACTTTTATTTGTCTGAGGCACTTTAGAATTAATTAACATATAATCTAAGCAACATTTTGTCCTCAGCAGAAGCAAAAGGGAACTGAGCACTGAAGGCAAGGCTAAAACACTGATTTCTGATTTCAGAGACACAATAATTGGGATTTTAATGTTCTTGTCTTTGAGAAGAATCAGTCAGCAGCTCTGAGTACCCAAGTGTGTGGTAGAAACTGCAGTAAAACAATCACAATAATAGTAACACTTCTGAAAGAATGAGAATCTAGGTACTTCTCATTTATCTATCTATCTATCTATCTGTATGTATATATATATATATATATAAAATAATTTTCACTTAAGTAACCCTTCATCTGAGGGCCTCACATTACTTTACAAAAATGGCAAATTTACTGTTATGTCTGTAGATAAATTAAGGCACAGGGAGGCTAAATGACATGCTGCATTGACCTTCTCACTTTACCAATGACTTGCAGTTGAACTGAAGTGCTCAAATCCTGATACCTTGAGCTAGTCTCTAAATCTTACCTCTTCCCTTATATTTAGCAGCTGTATTGTGTTGTGAAGGTGAAAAGTTCTTTATAGAATATAAAGATTATTGTTCTATAGTAACATTAATCTTCAAATCATTTAATCTTCTGAACAGCTGGTCTTCTGAGGAATACTATGAGGTAGATAAGATGAATGTTGTTACCTTTAATATTTGAAGGCATCTGACACTGTCAAAACAAACTTCCTTGGCTTCTTTTAGACCTCTTGGACAACTTGATGAAACCAATTCACTTTAACGAAAATGGATTGGCATTCAGAGGTTCAGTAGGACTTCAAGTTCCTCAGCATAACAATCATGGGAGATTACTGTAAACTATCTTGTAAAAACCCCTATCACAGGGGAAATAGCAACGATTAAAGATTAGAGAGAGTCTAAATTGCACTACATAGGACTTTGGAGACAAAAAATTGTGTCAAGCTGTAGGAAGGTAGAGGAGGCTGCCACAACATGGCTAGAGGTTACAGAAAGGCTATGACTTGGAGGGTGCAAGACTAGCTTCAAGATACATTAGTTCTTCCTGAGGTCTTTCTACACAGCCTGTTGGAAAGCTCCCAGGACATACACATAGAAGAATGGAGTAACTCATCTTCTGGGTTGTGAGATCTCTGTTGCACCTTTGAGATTCTCTCACCAAGTCTTTTGTGTGATCTCTTAGATGATATGGCAAAAGGAGACTGAAAAGGGCTCTCTGAGATGAGTATTGTGATTTAATAAGGCAAGTCTCTTCTCCTTGGATAAAACTATGAATTTTCTTTTAGTGAGACATATATACTGAATATGACAGTACTTGAGCAGGCAGGAGCTGTGATACAATGCACTAGAATTTACGTAATGTGATTTGACATTTGCCAGTCAGTATCCTACACAATCTCTAAGCAGTTATACATGCCAAATGAAGCAGGTGTTTAAATGAAAATGCAATCTCTATTTGAATTCTTGATCATCTTTGACATTGACATTCAAAATATATTTTTCAGTTTCATTTCTAACAATTTGAGTTGGCCATTTAGTTTATGATGTCCTGATAAAAGAAAATCTCATGGAGAGAATAACATACTACACAGACATAGTATAGCAGCAGAAATTCAAATAAAATAACTCACTGGATAAAACTGATTATTTGAAATGTAGTATCAGCTGTCTGAATTAAATTTGAGGTATTAGAGATGGTGGGTTTGTATTTTGCGTGAATGATGACACTATTGAAAGAGGAACTCTTGTGTTTGCCTTTAACAGTAGAAAAATTTATTTCGAGTATGGTATGCTGAATTATAGCTGAAGAACTTCCAGTAACACTTCATTGTAAATGTTCAATATATTTCATACTGCAAGCATGCCAGATTCTGTGGTATGAAGCACTTGTGTTCTGCAGCACACTACCAGTAAAACAAAAAAACCTTGCCCATTCAGGAGGTGATTTTCTGATCGCATGTTGCTGACAGAGTTTGTTTCCTGCCTGGTTCTTTCACCAGTGATGCAAAAAAACATTATTGCCAACTGTATTATGCAAAAACATACTATGAAATTTGTTGTGCAGAAATAGCAGAAAGGCTTTTCCTCCACCCTGGTGAAAATTAGGATAAACTGCCATCATTTTATTAAACAAGATTAAGCCAAACTGACCTTTAAGTTTGTCTCACAAACTATCAACAGACAAGGCTTATGGGGTTAGTAACTGGAACAGAGGTGAGCAAGGATGACTTTTGTGGCTTTGCTATCCATCTCTGCTCTATGAATTTTAAATGCATTCTGGATTTGTGCATCCCTGTAAATTGCTGTTAAAAAAAATTGCTTTTAAGGAAGTTAGTAGTTCATAGATATGTCTGTTGGCTTTTGAGAATAGACACATTTTATCAGATTTTTCAGCTGTTCACAATTAGTCTAACAGACTCAGTCATGGCAAGGTTTTAATTTGAACCTACAAACCCCAGTCCATGTACAAGTTCAAGTACATGGTATGTCAGTTTTATCTATAATCATACTTCTGGTAAGTTAGTGTTTTTCTATGTTTATATTTGTGCTTACTCTTCCAGCCTAAGTCTGGTTTTGTCATTCATGGTCTTATTAAATCACCTAAGGATGTGGAATGGGACTTCTTTTAATTTTACATGAAGCAGAATGCTAAGTACAGTTACTGTGAACTAAAACTGCAGTCATAGATAATAGCTGAAATTCACAATGGTTAGGTGAACTATTATAAAAAAAGAAAAAAATCGGCAGTTACTGAAAAACTTAAATGCTTCAAAGCCTCAGCATTTTAACATTCCCCATACCTAGTTATATTACCTTTCTCATTTTCTGTTAACAGGGTTCATGTTGGATTAAATCTACACCTAAGCATGATAAAGCTTTTCATCTTCTGAGCAGAGCATTTTAAAGCAATTCCATCAGATTCAATAAAATACAGTTAACTCATATTTCCTTAGCAGTCACTCATACTTTATTTTGACATAGTCTTCCTTGACCTTGAATCACAAGATGTTAAAATCATTTTTTTATTTTTTAGAAGCAAATAAAAAAATTAGAGACAAATAAAAATGACATGAAGACATTTTAATACATTACTCCTGCAAAATAATGTCTGTATTGTTATGGGATTCCTAATCTGGAAAAGTCTATTTTATTTTATATATGTCAGGGTTGATTTTTAAGTCTCTTTGCTTAGGTATTATTTTCAACTTATGTATATGTTGCATTTCCTAAGACGTAACATTTGTTATGTTTTATTCTAATTTTATGTTCCTAAAATAAATAGCAAAATATGTAGATCTTCTGTCTTTGCACATATACTTTTGCCATTCCCAGAAAATTCCTGCAAGAGTTAAAACATTATTTTTTTTTAAATACTCATTTTTTCAACTAGGTTGAGTTTGAAGATGGTTCTCAAACAGTAATGAAGAGAGAAGAGATATATACACTAGATGAAGAGCTTCCTAAGAGAGTAAAAGCACGTTTTGTGAGTATTTACTGGTGATAACTTCACAGTGTATATGTGCTCAAAATGCCAATGACACCATCCTTGGATTTATTTTGGATTTTCAGTATAAATTGAGCAAGTGTTTCTGAAGCCTGTACCGATATGACTGGCTAAATCAGCACAGCAATTAGCCAAAGTGTCCATTTGCTAGTGGGAATGTTTAGTTTTGCTTCCTGTACAGGAAAATGCTGTTGTCAAAAGCTGTTGTCAAACACTATTGTCAAACATTTTTTTCTCCTAAAACGGACATCTTGGGTTGATCATCTGTCAGATCATGAATTCTCAAGTTAGTAAATATTTAAATTGACAGATATTCTGTTCTTCCAGTATGTTAATGACATGAGAAAACTTAAAAATCTGAGTTCTGAGAGCTTTATGATTTTAAAAGCATTGAATTTAATAAAAATGCAAGTAATTTGTTCTAAGAAACAAAGTGCCTGATGAGAACTTGTTAATGTCACTGGCAGGACATCGGCATTTCACTAGTTTTTTTGGTTTACAACAAAAGCTTTGCTATATTTTTAAAGTTTCCTGCAGTTTCAAATAGCATCTACCAGCTAGTCATTTATATGTATGCCATGTGGAAAAGTGTTGAGGTTCATAAAAAGCACAACACTTAAAGGCTAAAAAGGGAAAGCTCTGCTGTGCAGTTTGCTGACAAGAAACTGAACTTGTGAGTCTGATTCTTTGTCAATTAGGCAGTGTGCAAGTTTCTTTTGAGAGGTCCATGTCGAAATACCTTGCGTTTAAAACTTTCTGAATAACCCAAAGCAGTGGATGATGCTTGATACTGCTAGGATCAGATCTGCCTGACAATTGCATCACTTCCATAGGATGAATTAGATTGTGGGACTTCTGCATAAAACCAAAAATAACAAATGGTATTAATCACATATATCTAAAGAATGCTGCAGACCTAGAGAATTAGATGGGGAGTAGCACATGCAAAACATGGAAAAATAAAAATTGTATTTTAAATATATACTTAAAACATATATTTAATACTTAGATATTTTCCTGAAAACAGTTGTAATTGCAGAATCAGTAACGTAGTTAGCTTTGTTGGATCCAGTAAAATATATTTGTTTCCATGTGATTTGTCTAAAATATGTCATAATATTATGACATGTGTGAAGGTGTATGTGTAATTCATGTCTGGCTTTAGTCTACAGCCTCTGACATGAGATTTGAAGATACATTTTGCGCAACAGATATTATCTTGGGAGAGAAGAGGCAGAGAGTATTGAGTTCCCGCTTTAAGAATGAATATGTGGATGATCCTGGATACCGCACCTTCTTAAAAAGCTCATTCCAGAAGAAATGCCAGAAGGGACTATAAAGCAACAACATACAGCATTATTTGCAGTTGGTTTCAGTTTAACTTAACACTGGGTTTTGAGATGAACTAATCCAGCCTCATAAACAGAAGTTCTTGAGTTCTGATTTCTTCAGTTAATGTATTAAGTTTTTATAATGTTTTCTATTAAGAAACTAAGGGAGAAGCCAAGTGAGTGTAAAGGGGATTACACAGCGATATGCTGAAGAAAACTTTTCAGTCCTGCTCACATTGAAGTAAGTGGTTGTGAGAGAAGACTCACATTTAGAAAAGGAGACATTGCAGCAAACAGAGGTAATTTTAGTGGCTTTTTTTTTTCTACAGACAAGAAAGGATGTTAAATTCAATAATAGCAGGTTTTATAAAACATTTGAAAACCAAATACAAATATGTACAGTAAAGAAACAAAAACTGTACTTACCTTATACAGTAAGTTTTATGTCACTACTTTTAGTAGGGTTTGATGTGGACTCAACTGTTGATTTAGCTATTTTTGGCTTATAAGAAAGATACCTTCAGTGCAGCAAGAAAGTTTTGAATATTTAAAAAGGCAAGTTTTGACAGTTATTTTTAATCATGTTTTTCTTAAGTTCTATTACAAATAGCTATTTGTAAAATATAATTTTCTTTCATTATATGTATGAATAATTACAGTTTAAATATATATGCATAACAGCCTAGTTTTGAATGACTGTATTATGGTCTTCCTTTTAAAACAATATTCTATCAATGGAGTAAAGTTTTAAAATAAACAAATAAGTACTGTCCTTTTACTTGCAGCGTTTTGTCTGTTGAACTGATTTCAATTCTATTATTTTATACATACAGGGATCAAGAAATTTTACTATATGCAGTGTGCATGTAGTTTCCTGAACACAACAGAATATACACACATGGCTGGGTACTGAAATGAGAACTGGATAAATACTGTACCTTCATTTCTTGTCTTTCTGTTTCCCTTCAGTCTTTGGGATTTTGACTTTTTTAGATGTTTTGCAGAAAGCAGAAAGTCTGAATTTGTCTGAACACTCATGTATATGAAACTGTAAGAGAGCTTTATCAAAATGACATCATCTGTTTCTTGTAAATTGGACTGTCAGCGGGATTTCTGACTGTCTGCAGCAGAAAAAAAGATCCCTCTCAAAATCCAATTTAAATCCGAGCTCTGCTGTTTCTGCTTGCTAAAGAACCCTGAATATATGGACCCAAACAATTTTTCATGACAAATCCAGTCCTTTACATACTGAGGCACACAGATCCTTTTTTTCACTGTAGCCCTGGCACAATTATTCTTGTTTTTTTGAGTGGAGAGTGAAATCTTTTAATTTACTATGTTATACTTCAACTGATGGCTTTTCCGTGTTACGTTAAGTAGCTTTTGTTGTGTCATGATATCACTTGGAATCCCTAAGAAATTGATTGGAACATATTTCTTACTGACAACAATTTCTTTAGAGGTAGGAGGTTGTGGGGGGTGCTTGTCGTGGAGGCACCCATAAAACAGACAATGATAGCTATCCAAAATGTGGAATTTTTTTTGTAAACTAAATTATTTGGTATTCTTTTTGACAAAGTAGAATCACAAATTTGGATGTCAGATGGGAACAGAAAATTACACAACCGATTCTTAAACTTTAAATAGTCTTATTTCTAGAAAGATGAACCACAGTGTGCATGCATTCACTTACAAAGGGGAAAACCTCCTATTCAAGGGTACTGAAAATATACCCTCACCAAAATGGGAGGTGAGGACTCACTCAAACTGAAGAAGTATCCTTAGATAGTGTCCTAGTTTAAGGGGAGGGTCCAACCACAATTGCTTATGTCACAAAGACTGACTCAAACTGGTCCTCCATAAATGTCTGCTTTCTATCAAATGGAGCCAGCATCTTTCTCTTCAAGTTCCTTGAAACTTTCTAATTAAAGCGCTGCATTTTTTTTTTTTTTAAACATTCATGCAAAAACATCAGTTGACTTGTTTCCCCTTCTAGAATTATGGGAGTTCTAGAAGACTTTGAAGTGATTTGTGACCTTTGTAAGGTGCTCTAAAATACCTGCTATGTAAATGGAAACATACTTTCATTGTCACTGTTTCTTGCGTCCTGTCTCAAGACCTCATGGTCCTTGCAAACTAGATTGGCTAAACAACTGCTGTAGAAAGCATGTTCCTGTTCCTTTACAACTCCTGGAAAACCACATTTTTCATTTCCATGTCAGATAGTGATATGAACCTTTCAGGTGTGAGAGAGAGCAGATTCACATACAATGGTTAGTGTGCCGTGCTCTGGGAAACCAGAAGCTTGACACTATATGGATTGGGTAAGTGGATACTAAAACAGAGTCATTTGTTGTCTGTGTAGCCAGTTCTCAATAGTAAGGTTCTCACTCCAGGAAAATCTTTTCATGTTGTTTTTGTCCTGCTGTTAGGATCCTATATGTCTTTTGCAGATGAAAAAGCATGTTGTCATTCATGACAGTTTCACTTAAAATGTCTGTATGAGAAAGAATGTAGTAGCTAGGAAGAGTGAAGTGTTACCTTTTGTGACAGGCTAACTGAATCAGCAGTGGTTTCTTAGGATAATAATAATAATAAAAAAATTAATATCTGTATCAAGGGAGTGCTGCATACCTCAAGACTAGAGAAGCCATACTCTTTCTATTATCTCATACATACAAGAGCAAAATAATTGATTTGTATATTCAAAAATCCTGAACATTACGGGTGCGCTTGTGAGCGTACACATACAAAGTAGTGGTTTGACCAGGATACATTTTTTCCTTTTATTTCAGGATATTCACAAACATCAGAAAAATAACCCCAAAAGAGTCTGAAGATTTAAATTTATTCTGGTTTGTGAAGTAGGGTGCTTTAGCATTAGCACTACAACTATGATTTTCACAGCTGTAGCTAAGGTCTGGTAAAATCAAATTACTAGAATTAGATAAAAATTATATTACTTTTCTTGAATCCTACTTGGTCTTTATTACTGTAGCAAAGCAATTTTGTTGATGCTTAATAGGAGCTCTACAATATATTATGTTGTGCTACAGTGGTTAAAAATTTCCAACTAAAAAGAGTAATAGATAAATTCCTACAAAGTATTTTTTCTGTGAAGCTTGTCTGTACTTTCCATCCGTAACTGAACAACAATTTTTTGTAACAGAGAAGTTAATAAGATACCCTTACAGTTATAAACAAAATATAGCAGAATAAAAGCTGCCACTATTGATGCAGTGCCACTCTTACTGATTTTGTGAGTTACTCTCCAATGCAGAGGGTATAAGAGGAAAATTCACTGAGAAGCTAAATGCTGCATGAATGATCATCTGGCTAAATAACAAATAATTGTATTTGCTACCTGCTCTGCTTGATTTAACTGTCTCTATTTAGTGGCAAAATCACAACTGCTAACTTTGATAATGGATGAAGGTAAGATGGTAATTCACTTGCTGTAATGAAATGCTGCTTTTTCTTCAGTTTTTAACTTTTGCATTAGTATTTGTGTTTATTGTTAACAAACTGAAGTATTTCATGTCAGTGTCCAATAGTGTATCAGCAGGAGAGAAACTTTATGTACGGTGGGCAAAAAGAATCTTTCTTAGACATACGCACAAAAGTAATATACATCTTTTTTAAAAATTGCAGAATCATCTGATAAATTTATCATACACCATTGAACCTCAAAAGCTATCTCTGAGGCCTCTAGTCTTGAGTTCCAAATGCCTTAGATAGCACTTTTCTCTGACACATCTAGCAAAAAGAAAATGAGTGGTGATATGGTAGGGCATAAAGGTTTTACTGGAGTTCATCTGAGCTATTGTATATATTATCTTCGTGGTTATGGCTTCACTGTTACTATCAAACTGAATTGTCCTGCAGCCATGCTGCCAAGATGTTATTCTCAATGCTTTACTGTATTTTCTCTGTATCTAGATTTGTAGGCAGAGCTGGTAGCTGCCAAAACTTGTTTCTGTAAGAGCTTGTTTTGAGTTACTTAAAACTTTGGCAATTTGGATATCTTAGAGTTGAAATTTTTCTGTGTCACTTTGTGCCTGAAAAAGTCAGGGAACTCTGTTTCAAGCAATTTGGTCATTTGCAAGGATTTGAAGAGGAGGATTATGGGAAAAAAAATTAATTATTTCTGTCCTGAAGTTCTCCAGCCATTTATTTGAGATCCTCTGTGGTTCTTTTATACAGTACAAACAAGGATGTGCTGTGGATGAAGGAGATTCACACTAGATATTAGAAATAGCTTTGTGCTGTCATTTGACTTGAGCTGGCTGGTTTGTGGACAGGCTTCTGATATGTCTTGGAAGAGCCTGTACCACTTGCAGTGCTTGTCCCACCCCAGTGCACTTGTGCAGTGGTGAAAGAGCCTGTGCCACCACAGTCAGCTCAGCACTGACCCTGCCAGGCTTGCAAACGGGGAGAGCCTTTTCTCATTCAGTGAAGTTACTTGGATGGAGTGCAGAGACACACTCCTTTGTTTTCTTTGTGCCCTACTAACATTGCTACAGTAGCATAGAAAGGCATGAGAAAATAAATCTGACCTCAGTATAAAGGTGTAAAGAGTTGAAGGCAGATAGGGAAAATTCATGGAGCTGGAAGGGAAAGAAATAGGGGGACCAGATTTTGAAAAAAGGGATTTCTTCACAGTCCTCTGCAGAACCAGAATGCCTGAGGCTCAAATTTCTTCTGGTATAAGCAAATGGCTGTGAAATGTACTGCAAATTACTGGCTGTTGCCTTTAGGAACAGCTATTCCCAATGCCAATTACTATATGAACTCAAGGAGCAGTTGTCTTTGTTCTCCTAAGGATATGCTCCTGATTTTCTTATTGAAAATTAGTTATGTGTGATGAGGTTGTAATTTTTTTCTTTTTTTCAGATTGATCAATAGAAAAAGCAGTTTGTGTATTTTTGTGCATTTAAATTATGCTACAGTTAAGGTTGCAAAATAAGATATACAGCCAGTGGCAGAATTTTCCCAAGAGAAACATAATGTTTGAACCTTCCTTATATGTTCCTTACATATTTAGTCACTAGAGGAACTGTGGGAAAGAATCACCATACTGATTCTCTGGGATGCATAGGAATTAAAGCAAGGAAGAATAGAAATTAAGTGCTGCATCCCCAAAGGGCATTTTTTGACACAGTACTAATAGTTGATGGCAATGTCATGCTGTGTTATTGAGGAGAAAAGGCTCGAGGAACACTATAATGAACAAAATTATCTTTGAAAAGTTTCCATGTCTAAAAGCAGTCCACTGCAATCCATGTCTCTCTCTGTAAGCATGCACAGTTGACATGAGTATTAAACAAAATTACTACCTCAGTCCGGTCCTGATGTGGCAACAAAGGGTGACTTGCATGACCTTGTTGATTTTCTTAGAATCTTGTTAGGAGTGAATGCAGAAACAGGAAAATTGGACTTTTTTTTTTTTTTTCCAGCTGGAATGAAGGAGCAGAAAATGAGGTATGACTTTCCCTACTGACCTTCTGTAGTAGCAATAAGATAGATTTCTGTGCTTAATATGTTGTTTTTCATTATTTCAGGTGTTAAGTCCTCAAAGAAGGGCTGGAGCCATTCTGTTCTCTGCCTGTCCACTTTTGTAGCTCCCACTTAAGTCTCACACCAAAAGGCAGATAAAAATGAGCTAAAATTTTTCTCCCAACTCCAAGCGCACAAGTAGAAAAAAGGACAACTTCTTGTCTTCCTTTGACAATCATGTGGAGCTAAGGTGCAAAGGACAGAATCACAGAATGCCCCAAGTCAGAAGGGACCCACAAGGATCTTTAAGTCCAGCTCCTGAGGCTGAACAGAACAAGTGACTTCAGCTGTTCCTCATACAGCTTCCATTCCAGATCCTTCACCATCTTTGTTTCCTTCCTCTGGAGGCTTTCTAAAAAGTTGATATCGTTCTTGTATTGTGGTGCCCCAAATTGCACACAATACTCAAGATATGACCACACCAGCACCAAGCAGAGTGAGACTATCACCTCTCTTGATCATGGATGTTCAATCTTTAATCTTAAGTTAAGGGCAATATTTGCAGTTGCAAAAAACTAGAAGACTAATATATTTTACTTTTAATGAAAGAATATATTCCTGAACAGAAAATAGTATCCATCAGAAATGAATAATGACCAGCGTGCATCAGACAGTAACATACCTCACTTCACTGTTTTGTTGAAATATGAAGAAATGGAGTTGTAGTTTTTTTCATGATTAAGCTCTTTTAAGATACTTTTTATGCACAAAGTGCCTTTTACTCAATAAAGAAAAGCCAAACAAAGCTGACTTGGGAATGGCAAGAGGTGAATAGCAAATATATTTTCATGGAAATTATTATGGGGTCCTAAGCTAGGTACAAAATTCTATTACTAGTATGAAATACATCTGTTTGTTTTCACATAATAGGCATCCCAGGCCCTTCAAGCAAAAGGCCACAGTTACATATCCCATGGGAATGTACTACCTCTTCTCCCTTCTTCCTGCCTTATCTGTTATGTAGCCAGGGAAACACGTAATGACTCTTTCCTACAATTTGAATGTTTGATAGGCTGTCTTTGTAACAGAGAAAACATGTACATAAACAGAAGACGATTTGACTTCTGAGTCAGAAATCATAAGATATCTAAAATAAAGCTAGGAATTCATTTCAGTCTTTATACAGGGCTGGGCAGGATCTCTCACAGCTGATACATGAACTAGGCATCTAGTAAGTAAGTTCTGGAGTTCAGAAACCCAGTTCCCAGGCAAACATCACTGCTTTACCCCCAGTGCTTCCCCTATGAATTTATGCCATTTTTGGAGTTTGGGATGGGCTGGCTAGGAACAGCATCAGCTAGCTGATGAGGTCTAGGAGCAGTAGCATGCCTTACTATTACCTAGAAGACATCTTGTCACTCTTTGTCTGAGTGCTCCCTCTCTTTTTTGGTTACTGGTTGGCTTAAGACCTGGGTTGAGACCAGCTGAGTATGTTCTGGTTCACTTGTTCATATGCAATGCCCGTATGGCCTGTACATACGGAACAGTGCTATCCCTGCTAATGAAATGAATGTTAACTGCATATATGGAGACTTCTGAATAAAGGTGTAGCTACAGGAAACAGTCATGAGTAGCTGCATAAGCTAAAAGCAAAAAAAGCCAGTTTTTCAATAGTCTTCATTTTCACCCTTGTCATCCACACCTGAAACACAACAGTATGGAACAGCATATTGTAGCATGAGCTCACAGCTTTGACACCACCTTTCTGTTTGATTCTGGGCAAGTCTTCAGACATCCTGTCATTTCTTTGCTTAGAAATGTTAGTGAATGTGACATCATGTTAGTTGCGTCAGTATTTTAAAAATAGAAGGTCTGATAAATGATACATTGTTAAATAACACAAAGAGAGAGATGAATAAAACTCTTCAGTACGTCCTTTCTGTCAAGGGAAAGTTAAGCAGAGGCTTCATGAGAGAGTTGCTGTACCTGTAGGTAAATCTTTGCAAAAAGAAATTTGAGTTGTATGCAGAAGTTCTCTTTAAAATAGGTAAAAAGGGTGACTTAAATCAACTGTTGAGTTCTCTTAGGGCTTTCCCCTGAAAGAAGGTAGATCCTGGAGATACAGTATTAGTGTTGTGTACTACCATCAGACCCTCGTGATGCAGTCATCTTCACTTTGTATAAG
>VWZO01015553.1:0-61768 GCA_013396975.1 Bucco capensis
CGCTCTGTCTCCGCCAACCCCCGGCCCGCCCCGGCCCCGCCGCCCGCCACTCACCTCCCTCCCACCCCGGGCCCGACACTGAGCCGGTGGCAGCGGCGGCGGCTGCGGGCGGGCCCGACACAGCGCCCCACCTGCCGCGCCGCTCCTCCCACCGCCAGAGACTCTGCGGTTGGCGGCGGCGCTCGGCCGCCAGAGCCAGTCGGGAGGGAGGAAAATCGCCGGCCTAAAGATGCTCTGGGCGTGGGCAAAGTAAGGGTCACCCTAGCCCAGCCCCCGACGCCGTGACAGTCAGACTTCACCTTTTCAATACCCGAGAGTGGCATCAGGCTTGCCCACATGCTGCCTTCTCGTGCAGGCATTTGGGCTGGAGAGGTTTGTAATGCACCCTTAGACCAAAACCTTTACTGTAGCCAGGGGTGTTAGTTACCAAGTAAAAACTCTTTCCTACAAGCACTGCTGCTCTATTTTTTGTTTATAGCTATGTTTTATGTATATATATATATATATTTACCAACAAACCTTCCATTACTGTGCATCCTGAAATGATTCTGACTCTACTACATTCTAACTACACATGTGCATCTACAGCTCCGCTCTTATAGTTTCTAAACAAAGGAAGAACCTTGTGACCTTCCTGCAGTGCGTTTCAATTCGGCTTGACTGTGCTTTCAGATACACCAAGTCTTGGGAAAGCAGGTGGGGTGATGAGAGGAGAAGCAAAACTCTACAAGTGCTCCCCTTACCCTCCACCACCCAGAAGGCAAATAGAGAGTGCTCTTTCAAAACATCCTGGTACTGTGTAAAACTCTCACTGGAGCTTAGCTGTTGTTTTCAAGTCAACCAGGGTGAATATTGTCATAAGGGTTACTTCCCTAGTTGGCTTCTAAGTACACTAACACATGGAAAAATCTTACAGTGCTGGCTCCAAGATCTAAGCAGGCTGGAGTCAGACTCAAGGTCTCTACCAGCATTGGGCACCCTGCTACAGCAGGGATTCCACCAGCTCCCCAAGAAAGCAACACATAGAATTAATATGAATATTTAAAACTCCATTGTTAAGAGCCCTTTCCAACCAAACTGCAGAAACACCATCCCAGACCTCAAAAAAAATGCTGTTTTTGCAAGCCATGACTTAAATGGTGCCTACACTTAGGGCATATCCAGGGCTAAAGTATAGCAGTTACTCTTTCAACATATGACTCCCTCCCCAACAAAGTAAGGGAGCTGGGAAAAGGAGAGGAGACCTATCATTTAAAATTAAAACAGACTTAATGAAACAGCCAAACCTATCCCAATATAAAGTACATAAAGTCATACTCAGCCCAGCAAAGGGGAATCAGTGCTATAGCCCATAGCTATGGTTTTAACCCATTAATGACCAGATGACAAAGCTTGCTTCTCAGCTAATCTGGCTCTGCTTGAGCATAGCAGGCTGTAAGAAGAGGTAAATGGGAATCCCCTTTCAGAGTCTTGTTTTCTGTTCTGGAAGAAAAAGGGGGTTTGCCACCTGCTTTAGGAGAAATCACTGAAGTGCAGATCTCCCTGCTGCATATTTCTGGCACACTGAAGGAGATGAACAGCTGAAGCCCTGATCCCTTGAGCCTGTTATTATTCTAGATAGAGCTGGAAGCTGGGAGCAGTGGCAGTTGTTTAACATCTCCTTTTGAGAGATCATGTTTTCAGCTAGTTATATGATGCCAAACTTTAAATATTGAGGCTGAAATTGTGTGTGTGTGGGGGGGTCACTCTGTGCAGTCATTTTTTGGAAGTCTCTGAAAAAAATGGTGCAGCTATTTCTGAGCTGAAGGTCAGGAGATAAAATAGGTTTTTTGACCATGTTAAAAATATCTCCGCTGTTTCATTAAAGAGCTCTAACATCTCATAATTTGGAGCAAGTAAGATTTTATCAGGATGATGGTTTGGATCAGAATGTGCTTTTGTTAGTGCCTTTTCAGCCTTAGTGGCATGTTCCTTTAAGGGAAATAAGTGTGGCAGATAAAGCATGTGGTGCTGATAAAGGAGTAAAAGGTAGTTAGCAAGGGAAGGGCCGGTAAGGAGCTGGATGTTCTACAAGCAAATAAAAACTCTGCAGGCAAAGAGACTCCTCTAGCTGGTGTTAAAGATGGTGTTTCAGAGGAGGAAGTGTTAAGCTGCAGAGAGAAGCTCCTCAGTTGAGAGACTCTGGCTTATAAAGCTCTGGGAAGGGCTGTGTTTGCTATAGCAATTGAAAGCTGTTCCATAGCAAGTGATTCTTTAGCTAGGAGTAGGAAAAACAATAGAAAAAGTAAGCTTGATGTTGTGAGAGTTTCTTATCCTTTGGTGTTGCATCCACACACTAGTCTCAAGGCGTGGAGAGGTGAAAGTGAGCCAGGACAGGGTTTGTATTGCTTTGAGGAGGTAAAGTGTGTTTCAGTAGAACAAAATTTTGATGAAGTAATCTAGAGGAACCTTGCCTGATATCTGCCAAGTTTTGTAGCCTCTCTGCCAAGGCATTACTGCTGATGATCTATAGATGTGGCTATAAATGACAGAGTCATTTCTGTGAGTGCTTTGTTATTCCTCAGTTCCTGTGTGCTGTTTCATGAGTCCAGCTTGCTCATGCTGCTGCAGAGCCTGATGGAGCTTGCTTAGTTGCTGTGCTGGGAGGACAAGCTTCCAGGAAAGCTCTGAAGTTCTAGATCATGTGTCTTTGAGTGAGGCTGTTAAAGTCTGTTGTAAAGTGATAAAGAACAGCTGTACAGCAGCTGAAGTTCTTAGCAGAAAATAAAATTACTGTCTTATGGCTTCTGCCAACCCAGACTGTAAAATTCATAACAGCAGTTCTTAAACTGGTCTGGGAGAAAATAACAAAGAGGAGATTTGTTATGGCCAATGAGGCTAGTCAGTGACTTAGTTAGTTAATGAGTTCTGGAGCTGCAGTTGTGCCTGAAGCTGGTTTGTGGTTAAGTGAGATCCTTTAGAGCCTTGAAAGAGCCTGACAGATGGAAACCTGCAATCCACTTCAAGAAGTTCAGAGCTAAATCCTTGGGCCTGTTTGGCATTAAATAATGCCATCTCTGTGCATCCAGGCAAACAGTTTAGAAGCTGATCTACACAGGAGCCCTGTGGTAGTGATGGCAAGTGATGTTCCTAAGACCTGACTGCTCTGGTGTTCTGCCTGGGCAGCTTGGCTCTTAAAGAGCTTAGCATCAAAGTAAAGCTGAGACATTCCAAGGTGAGAGAGTATTAGAGTAATACTGCCTCTTAAGAGCTTCTGTTGCTATTGTTTGTCGACTTCTCTTTTTAAACTGTGGCTTTGAAGCTGTAGGAATCATGGCCAGTGAGTGCCTCCCACGTGTGCAGCTACAGTGGGGCAGGAAAGTGTCTTAACACAGCTGACCTGCTGCAAAGCTTGAGTGAATGGCATTGCAAGCTAATTCAATTACCTCTCTGCTGCTATCCCCAACCAGTCATGGGACTAAAGCATGACTTAATGCCCCACTGTCAAGTTCTGTCACCAAGACTAAGCTGAGTCCTTCAGCAGCACTGCAGCAGTAGTGGTGCAGTCTGCCATCCCTCAGCAACCAGGATGCAACTGCAACACTAATGCTCCATAACAGCAGTGAGGAGGAGGAGAGCTAGTCTTCACTAAGTACTCTACCTGAATCCAAACAGAACTGATCAATCAAGTAAGCTGTGCCTACTTTCTGCCTTTTTGTTCTAACAAGGTGATGCTCTCCTCAGCAGATTAAAATGCTGGCATCTTCCCCAAGGAATTCCAGCACTGGGGCAAGCTGCTTTCAGTCCCCTCTTCAGTCTTGGGCTAAATGAGGGTGAAAATTCAAGTTATAGGCTGAACATGCTGTTTTTTCACTGTAATGTGGGAAAATGCTCTCTTCCTTCCTCTTGTGCACGAGGGCAAAGGAAGCTATGCAGCCTTGCTTGGTTTTCAGTAGCCAAAGCCATTACTTGTGGCTCCTGAGGACCTTTTAATGCATTAACTAAAAGAGTAAGTTGTACTTCTGCTATCTGAGGGGAAAAAAACTAATCATAAAGCAACTCCTGCTTGCTATTGTTGATAGTGAGCAAAGGGAAATGCACTGAAATCCATAGCCATCTTCCTCTTGGGCTGTGGTGCAGCAGCAAATTGGTGCAGAGTTGGGGCTGGTGTGTGGTGTTGAGTGCATTCCTTGGCACAGTGCACACAGGCTGGCCACTGGAGCTTTGTTTCTCTCAAGTGCTGCTTTTCCTCCTCTGATCTGCTGCAGATGAACTCTGTGCTGCTGGTTTGTAGAGTGAGTGGCTTTGAAGTGTTGCAAAACACTTCAGTAAATCAATGTTTGCAGAGCCCTGGCAAAGAGGTAGGAAATGTTTTGACATTCAGGGGAGTCTCTTCTTGCTGCTGGTTCTAGCTTGCTTCCAGGTATCAGCCAAACTCTGCCATGCAGGAGCTGCACCAGCCCAGTGCTGGGAGCAAGGCACAAGTTAGCTATGAACACAAAGCTGAATAGCCTGCTTGGGCTCTCTGTGCTCTTCTATGGTGCTGTAAAGCCAGGAGAATTGAGTGTGCTATCTTAAGCAACAGGTAAGAAGAAGTCAAACCTGACCCAGTTCCCTAGGCTAGACCTCTGCTGAGTGATGGTACTGACTGGCATGCTGGATGCAGCTCTTAACCTGCATTTACTGCAAAGATCAGGTCTCCTGTGCATTTGGGTTCTGCAGCTGACAGGCAGGAAGGTTTAAGTGATCCAGGCAAAAAAACCCCTAATCTCCAAATGGAATAGCAGTGAAGGTGAAAAGGAAGAAAAAGGCTTTCCAGTCAGTGCCAGGACTCTTGGATGCAGATGATCAGCATATCTGAAAACTTCATCTAAAAGCTTTCAAGGGTGATACCAAAAGGCAATCATAAATTTAGGCTGATCCTGCTGTACACTTGGCATTTTGCTATGGTGCATTGGAGGATATGGATGAAAAATTAACATGTTTCAGAACTCTCAAGTGCAACTGTTGGTTCCAGAGCCAGCTTGCTGTAGAGCTCTTGCCCACCTATTTTAAATGCTGCCTGGTTCTGTTGTCTCCCTGGCAGCATCCTTCAATAACCTTGAGCTTAAACTGGTTTCTCCTTCCTCAGTCTCACTTAGGACTAGATACTAGAGCAAGAGACCCAGAAATCATTAGTAACTGGTAACTCTAGAATGTAAAGTGAAGTCTCTTCCTTGGATAGTAGTTTTTTTGTTGTTTGCTGGCTCTCACTTCCATGAGATGACAGGAAAATGGACTGGTGCATGTTGTCTGTGTGCTCCCTGACACACTCTGCCATGAAAACAGGGGCTGAGCCCACCAGGAGATCCAGGAGTCTCCCTAGCTTCATGAGCTTCCCAATGGCTTAATGCAATAGTTAAGGGGTAAATTCTGCATTCTGTCAAACCAATATGAAGCAGAAATTCAATGCACACAGGGCAAAAAGCTTTTCTAGGCCTGAGCTGGATTAAAACTGCATAGCTTGGCTGAAGCTGGTGATAGGTCTTTGGATCAGGCTTTATACTGTTCTGAGTATCAGGAGAAATATTGGACCTGCTAAATATTTATGGAAGGTGTGAGCTTTTGCTGTTTGGGGTTTTTATATGTAATATTTATACTTGCATCTTCTGTCTCAATTCTTGCTATGGTTAAGACTGCTGTTAGCAACACCATGGAGAATGAGAATTTTCCCTGTTTTTTTGCCCCCCACTGTCCTTTCTGATCAAAGTTCAAGTGCACTCTCCCTGCATCCTTCCCAGCTCCTGTGTGCCTGAGGATCTACTGCTGCCTTTGGAATAACTTCCAGCCTGCACCCCAGATTGAGACCAGCTCAGGTGGGAGCAGAATACATTGGAGAGGCTTCTGCAGATGTCTGATTTGCTTTTCCTTTCTGCTCTGGTGGGAACAACATCACTAGGTGAGAAAACCCAGCAGGCAGTGAAAATGCTCAGTCTCCACCTTGCCAGGAAATAGAGCTACACTACAGAGAGCCAGTGCCTGCTTTTTGAGACACAATCCTATAGGATCAGGGTTCTTGCAGTGTCAGGGATTTAAGACTTTTTAACTCCCCCTCCCCCAGTTATGTTTTTTTTTTCCCTCCCTTGCTTGTCTGAACAGCTCTGGGCTCTCCCAGCATCACTTCAGTGCAAGGACCCATCTGACACTACTTATGCCAGGTCCTGCCTCCCTCACAGGAGAAGCAGTCTGCAACTTTTGCTGCTCTAGACAACGCTTCAGCCCTGAGAAAGCAGAGCTCTGCAGAGTGGATTTGGGGTAAGAGAGAACTTCAGAGGGAGGGAGGGAGGAAGGGGGGGTTTGGGTCCTAAGCTGGTTTAAAAGATGCTCATTCTCTTGCATGCTTTTATAGGAAGGGAGGCATTTTAAAGAGGCTGTGGTCCTTCCTCCTGCAGGGTTGGCTTTTGTCATGGATAAAAGATTTAAAAGTCCAACTTCTGGTGTGTGCTTGCTAATTAAACTTCATTCAGTTTGGCTCCTTTCTGCCTTTTTTAATGCTCCTTGGGACCAATATGAGTGAGGCTGAATCTGTGAAGTCTGTTTATCTTGTTTTAAATCTGCCTTTTCTTTTCTTTTTTTTTTTCTTAAACAAACCACCCAAACCCCAGCAAGCCCAAAGCAGAATTCAAGCCACTCAGATTGCTTGTCAGGAGCTCTGCTTCTGCGGTAGCTCTGCTGCTGCTTTTTGCAGGCTGCTGATGGGTTTTTAATGCCTTCAGGCTGGTGCAGTTGTGCTGCAGTCCGAGCCCTCTGCTAAGCTGCAGAGCCTTTGCAGGAGTGCATCAGGACACACTGACTTGCTGCTGCTGCTGCAGTACTTGAGGAGAGGAAAGTTCCTGCATCTCCCCTCCTTTCCCCCTCCCTGGACACTGCTCAGCTCCTCTCCCCACTCTGGCTCCCTGTCACCCCCACCCCAAATCCTGGGGGTTATGTGGCAGGATGCAGGAGGAGGAATTGGACACTGCAGCTTTAAGAGTGCAGCAGTGCCAGAGCTTTTCTCCTTCAAGTGATCTGCAAAGCAGCAGCCTTAGCCAGGGATTTCCCTTCTCCTGGTAGTCCTGAGGTGCCAGCTGGAATTCAGGGGGTTTGCAGCCCCACCTGATTTGCCTTTACCTCTGACTGTGCTCAAAAGCCCTGTTGTAGATGTGGCACTCAGGGATATGGTTTAGTGGCATGGGGCTGATGGGTTGATGATTGGACTTGATAATCTTGGAGGTCTTTTCCAACCTTTATGATTCTGTGATTTTTTTAAACCATCAGTTAAAAACCAGTTGTTTCCTGAAATGTCCAGAGTCAGACCTCAGCTCCATCACCCTTCTCCCAAAAGACCATGTCCTTGTGTGCTTGGATCTGCTGAACTGAGCTTAAAAAGTGGTTTATGGCTCCAAGGAAAGTGGTCTCCTGACCTCTAAGTGTTAATACTTTTCTACAGCCTTCAAAAGTTGGATTTACATTGGTAAAGTGTTGGCACAGCCTTTTTCTGCACAAGTTTAACTTGAATTTTCAGGGAGAAATTTGCAGTCTGAGCACAAGTTGTTAATGGCACGAGGGCTGAATTTTTAAGTATAAAGTAAGAAAAAAATCCTTTGGACATAAATATCTGCTAGCAACTTGCATTTTCCTAGTATAATAATATCTATATTAATTGAAACAGAGCTGCTTACCAATCTTGGTAACTGTATGAATGAATGGGGCAAGGGGGAAAATGCAATTTGAGCAATTATCAGTTGTGTGGAAAGAGCAGGGAAGTTAAGTTGCTGAAAGCCCTGTAGGTATGCATTTCATGGTGTGTGTCTGGGGGAAGCCACTCAGCAGTCAGTTATTCAGCACATAGCAAGTTAGAGCCTGGCTGCTGCTGCTGAGGACTTGATGCTGGATGACATTAGCAGCATCTGAAATGACTAAATATTTGACTTCTCTTTTCCAGTGATGTCTCTTGACACCAGGAAGGGTTTTCTTGTCCCCACTGTGGCTGAGGCAATTACTTGTGTCTGCAGCTTTATTTGAGTGTAGTAGTGTGTGTTTACATTGATTAGATCTGTAATTGTGGTGCCTTTTTATCTGCTGCTTGCACAAGGACTAAGAAAAGTCAGTCAGATCTGTAGGAAAGGTAAGTGTGATCCTCCTCACAGGGGAGGGGAGCTGGGACCACAGCTTGATCTCTCAAGGTCACACAATGCAAGTGATGGTAGAGGCAAGTCCCTAGGGACCTTCAGCTGCAGAGTTGGTCTCTTAAATTTAATGAAACTTTCAGATCTTCCATCAGAGACATCTCTGACCCCAAGTCTTGAAGACACAAGGGAATGTCAAGATGAAACCTTGAATTCTGCATGATGTAACTGAAACTCAGATGGTTGTGATGCAGACTTCCCACAGCCCACTAGCAGGCTGTTACTTCAGGTTTCTTGCATCATGATTCCAATGAGCAAAGAGACTTAAATCCTTTTCTAAAGCACTTATGCATAAGTCTATGGCATTTATGAAGAAGCACCCTAATTGGTAGGACAGGGACAAAAGATCAGTATCTAACACCAGGCTTGATGTAACTCACCAAGGGATAGTGACTGTGATAGGATGTTCCAGCATATGGGCAGTGGAAGGGTAATCAGCATAAAAGCATATTGATCTCTGCCTTAGATTAAAAAAAGGAAAAAAAAAACACTAGAAGAGAATTCAGCAAAGGAGGTACAAGTGGTGAAAGGATGGGAACTGCAGGGAGCTGCAGCCTTCTCTGGAGTTCAGCTTCCTACAAGGGGGCATGAGACCTCAAAAGGATTCTCTTCATGTCTCCTTGATAAGTTGGCAAGATGACTTTCTACCAGAGATAGGGACTAAGAATGGTTAAAAAAGAACAAAAATGAGCCAAATCCAAGGTTTGTGCACTTGCAGTAGTAATCCCTGTATTGAGATGTCATCATCCTGGTGATCTACTCAGGTGAAGTATAACTGCTTCCCCGTCATCCTGGTGATCTACTCAGGTGAAGTATAACTGCTTCTGCAGCACTCTAAGGAAATGCAGGGCCAAGAACCCCTCAGTGCTGGGCAATGAGAGCCCAAGTTGCAAAAGCCCAAAATAACACCAAGGTACAAGAGCTGGGGAGGGAGAGAGGATGTACTTTCTTCTCTCTGTGCTCTGACATCCCATGCTACCCTAGCAGTTCTGGGAAGGCATCCTCAGTACAGATCAAATCTTAACTGAGCTTCACAGCACCTCCAGAACCACCTTAAACTTGTGTGCTCTGCCTACAGCTAGCCAAGGTGATCAATAGCCAGTCAGTGTGGCTGTATAACATAAACCAGGGTACTGAAAAGCCTGAGTGCATTGATTCAGTGCCCCTGAAATGTAGACTTAGCTGTGTCTGGTGAAAGAACATATTTCAGCTGGTTTCTTCCTTTAATGCCAGTGTGCTATCTGGAGAGCATGGCTGCCTTTTTGATGCTAGATTGAGTTTGAGCATTTTGGGGCTGCCCTGGGGTATTTGCTTCTGCTAGAGCCTTTTCTAATAGAAGTAAGGTGTCTTGAGAAAGAGCTGGCTTTATAAAATGTAAGGAGATTTATTCCTGCTCTTGGGGCTCAGGAGCTTGCTCAGAGAAATGCCATGCCAAATTCTTTGTGGTTCTAAGCAGTGCTGCTCCTGGAGCCTCTGATGACTCTGCTTCCCCCCATGGTCAGTAAGTGGCATTGAAGTGGTGGCTTGCTTGTTGCTACTGATTTTTCCTTTTCTATTTCCAGTGTCTGGCATAGAAATGGTTAAGAAAGATTGGGTCAAATGACAGCAGGTATTTTTGGAGAAGGTGCCTGGTGCCCCTCTGCAAAAGGTACATATCCTTTAGATGTCTGGATATGTCTGCAGTTTGTTTTAACCCTAGTGTGGTGCAATGCTAGGCTGTAGGGATGTAGCTTACTTCCAAGTTAATATGTGCTCCTCATCTGCTTAATAAATACTCCAGGGGTATTTCTTAGCACTGCAACAAACTCTCTTGTGTTGTCTTTCTTCCAGGAGGTCTGATTTTGAGTGAAGAAACAGAGAAGTGATGTGAGGAAGGGTCTCTTGTACAAAGGGGAGTTAAATTGCTGCTGGACTCCAGTTGCAGGGTCACTGGCAGGGACTGAGCTGTGTTTCCTTTCCTGGATTGAGCAGTTGTGCCATTCTTGCCCCAGGCCTGAACCATTTGGACTGGGGCAAGGGAGAGAGAGACTGCTGCTTGCAGAACCTCTGCAGATTCTTCCCCTTGTCTCTTCCACTGCAGGATCAGAGTGAGCAGGAGTGCAAGGGCTGGGGGAATTGTTGGCTCACTTGTGTTATGTGATGCACCTAAGTGTTTCAGAAGCCTTACCAGCTGCTGTAAATTGCTTTCTGCCCATCCCTGTCTGACATGTGAACACAAGAATTCCCATGTGCCAGGAATCTTAATGGGTTGTTTTTTTTTTTTGCCTCCTACCTCTATGCCTGGGTGTAAATGTCCTTAAAATGTAATTTTTCCAGCTCAGCCTTTAGAATTTCTAATTATACTGGGAGAGCTAAGCTGCAGCAGGCTTGCTATTTGCCTACCCTTCTTGTCCCTTGCTTTTCAGGCAACTGATCTTCTGAGAAGGAAGAACTCAAATTTGGCAGATTTAAATGAATTCCATTTTGCATCAATGTTCTACAGCAAATAGTTGTGTAGATTTATGAAGAGAGGGCAAAGCTCACCTCATTTTAGAAGCTTAATTGATGAATAGACTTTGCCCTTGTCTTAAGGAGCAAAATTAAGTGAGGATGTGCTTATTGAAGATGCTCTTCACTTGGTTTAGCAGCACAAGTTGTGTTGAATCCTGTGAAAACAAAACCAGGTCCCTGCCCCAGAAAGGTCACAGACAAGAGCCAAGAAAAGGTTGGAAATGGCCTTGAACAGCAGTTGACCTTGGCTTGTTGGTGAACTCTTGAGGTTGACAATACCAGTGGGTTGTATTTTAGGATCAGCCAGAAGTCCTTTGCCAATCCTGTCAATCAAAAAAGGTGGAGAGTTGCCTGATGATGTACAGATTGATTGAACAAAAGGAAAGTATGTGGAGAGCCTTTTTCAACTTTGAAGGTCACTGTCAGACTGGGGGTAGCAGGGGACAAAGTTGCTGGTTGAGGTCACCCCTAAAGCACTGTGTTTTGGCTCTGTGGAGCTCCCAGGCTCTGAAGTGCTTCTGCACACATGCCTCCTCCCAGGGGATACCTTAACATATAGTAAAGAACATACTTCTTTGGACAAAAGTCCTTGTGCTAATGCAGCAGCTCTGTCAGTGGCAGAACATGCCACCTTAACCTCTCTGCCTTGCTTGTAGAAGTGCTTGTGATGCTTCAGAGAGCAACATTTGAACTGCTCTGGGCAAAGAGGGGCTTGAGGCTAATAGCCTTGAACTGAAAGGCAGGAGAAACTGGTCACTGAAGGATTACCCTGGGCTGTGGAAGAACATGCAAGTCAGGACACTGGGTTGCAGTCCTGAGGAGACAGACCTTGGGCTGAACCCCAGGAAAATATTCCTAGCTGGGAGTCTGCCTTGGCTACAGAGCCAGTAAAATCAGTATGCCTCAGGGCAGAGGTTGAAGTGCTTTGCAGAGAAGCTGTGGAAATGTGGTGATGGTGCACAGAGGGTAAAACTGAGCAGGATCCTTTCTGTAAAGCAGGAGGAGCTCAAGGGAGGAGTGGTACAGAGAAGAGCTGCTCCTCCTTGAAGGCTCAGTCCTGCTGGCAGCCTAGGCAGTCATTCCATGTCCCATTACCAGCTAGCAGCTCCTGTGCCTGGGCTAGGTGGGGGAGAAGTGAAGAGGAAGGGAACACTTTGTGGTTTGCTGGCAAGGCACCCACTCTTTGATGCACTGCAGCAAAAGCCCTGTCTGAAAACTCTTCAGCAAGGAAGGACATTGCAGGGAAAGGGGAGGAGGGGAGGGAGGGGGGACAACGGTGGATGGCACCCGCCTGAAAGATGCTGCTGCAAGCTCTGTGGCAGCCAACCCTTGTTCTCTGCTTCTGTCACCCCTGCAATCATTTAGCAGTCGAGTTGGCCAAGTGCAATCCCTTACGTCTGCGAGTAGAATGCAGTGTCCCTTCCCTGGATGCCCTTCAGCTGCAGCAAGGCAGGGTGCCTGCTGGAGATGTGTCCCCAGGGGCTTATTGTAACCATGCAGGGAGCAGCCATGGTGAGGAAGCAGCAAGGCTCAGGTCAGTGAGTTGAGCTTGGGTGACAAGGCACCACTGCAGCATCTGCTCTGCAATTGCCTCAGCCAGGGGGTTGTCTTGGTCTGGAGATGCAGTGTTGTTGGAAGGGATAACTGCAGGTGATCCTTGGCTGGTGGTTGTTGCAGCATGGTGCAAGGTATCTGGGCTGTACCCTGAGACAAACAGTGAGGTGAAGAGCAGTTCATGTGCCTTATCTACTAGGAGTTGAAACTCTTCAATTGGGAACAGTCTTTTTTTTTTTTTGGCCCCTCAACTAATACACTGCTGCTGCAGAGGAAGGCTGCAGGCTGCCCTGCCAGGTGATGTGTTCTGCCTCTCCTAGGAGAATTACACCCAAAGTGGCAACCCAAGAGTGGAAGATGACTCCACTGCTCTGTGGGCCAGGTGCAGGACTGCTGGCCACAGTCTGCCAAGGACTTGGAAAAGAGCTCCTAACTCCTTCTGCTAGTCCTAATACTGATGTAGAGGAGAGGAAAGACTTGCCTAGGTTACCTTACATGCAGTTTCATGTGGTGCTAGAGAGCTGATAGTTTAGCATGGGGGAAGCAAAGTTTGCAGGAGACCTCAGATGTGGTGGAAAAAAAAACAACTTGTAGTGATAAATGATTTCTGTTCTAACAAACACACAAGTTGAATCCATCATGCCATGAATGTGTTTCTGTTGCTAGGTAGAATTCATGATACTAATATTTAGCTGATGTTTATTTTCAGACTCTCTATTTTAAGCAACTGACTCAGATTTACATGTGATGAGTGTTTCTGGGAAGAGTGCTCTTCACTGGGAGGCATGTTGCTGTGCTTAGTTGTGTACACAATGTGCAGGGCACAATAATACCCAAACCCAGCCACTTCCACTGTGAGCATGAAACTGTCAGTCCTGTGCCATGTTCTCCTGTGTCCTGCAGAGCTGCAGCAGCAGCCAGCAGGGATATGGAGACTTCTGCATGCCTGTTCTCCAAAGCTCTGAGCTGCTGCAGTTCTGTCCTTGCTGATTGCTGTGGGCAGTGCCATCTCACTGGGTTCAAAGCTGCTTTTACTAGGTAGGATCAGGCAGAGAGTTTGGAGCAGGATGGATGAGGAGTTTTCTTCCTGCTGCAGTTATTTGACAAGGAACCAAGGTGCTGAGCAGTGGCAGGGAGAGCATGGCCAGGCTGGCAGAGCTGTCAGTGTTCTGCTGGCTGTGCACACACCTGCTGCTGCACAGCCTGCTCTCCTGAAGCAGCTCTGCATGGCAGGCAACTGAATTTGACCTTTTCTTGCTGAACATTCTGCTGGCCCCACAGATGCAGCAAAATGAAAATCCTCTCAGTCTGTTGGGTGTTGGGGATGGAGCAAAAAGGTGGCAGCAAAAAGCCCAGTGTCTTAACCTGGTTGACCACAGTGACCCTTAGTTCTCCACCTGGGAACTAATAAACAAATTGTGATGAGCTTCTCCCAGATGCCTCTGAAGGAGACTCTTCCATCTGTACCACTCCTGACTGCTGCAGCCCTTGTGTGCCTGCAGAGGCCCTTGTTTGGGGTATCTCTTCCCAAGCCCTTCCAAGGGGCACAGGAGAGCTTGTCCCCAGGACACGGTGTCCCCTCTGCTGGCTGCCTGACTCCCAGCAGAGGGAGGCAGAAGCACACCAAGTGCAGCCTTGCAGCCTTCAGCTGCTCTGTGCTCTTTCAGCCGTGGTGTCATTAAAAACAAACAAACCAAAGCCCACCCCAGCTCCCCAGGAAGACACATTTCTCTTGCTGCTCACGGGTAAAGCCTTTGAGCAGCAGGGAATTGCTACCTGTAATTGCACAGCTAATCCTACTAGCAAGCTCTGTCCTTCACCTTAGGAACTATTCTTAGTTCAGTCCCTACTGGATTCTTGCCAGAGCAAAGGCTAAGGCTTGGTCTGTGCCTTTGGTGAGGTTAGTTGAATGAGGGAATTGGGAAGCACCTTCCCTCTCTTTAAGAGGCAAAGCCATGCCAGAGGCTGATGGAGACCCAGCTGTTCTGTGAGAGGTAAGTCAAATACTGATGGGAATGCTAAGAAAGTGGTAGAAATGTGGATGGATGAACTTGGTGAACTGTAGCTAACCCTAACTCAGCCCAAGGGAGTGGACTGAATGACTTCAATCCCTTGTGACTCTCTGCTCTTATGACCTTAGTACAAAATTCTCTTCTGTCCTCTTGCCTTTTCCATCAGGAGCTGGGTCTCTAACTTGTGGCTTTTTCTTTGTTCCACTCTGCAGAATGCCTGTGCCATCCAGGCCCTGCTTTTGTGAGTGGCTGTGACACTAGCAGGGGTGATGCAGTCCAGGAGGAGATTAATGGCTGTTTGAGGAGGTGGCTGCTGCTCAGAGGACTCACAGGACTGCTGTGTGCTGTGCCTTTCTTTTCCCTGAGGCTACAGACTGGTTTTTGCCTTGCAGAGCAGAATATGTCCCAAGTGCCTCAAATTTGGGCTTTATGCAGCCTAGTGAAGTTGAGAGTGTCTCTGTCTGCCAGTGGTACAAGTCCTTTCCAACAAGGCAGCTGCAAACTATGTCACTTTGTGTTGAGGTGTGCCTGCAGCTGGCAGTGAGTGTTGGGTACAATCTCCTGTGCAGCATGGACATCTCAGGAGGATCTGTGTCCTTCCTTTGGTTTCTACCTGCTCAGGAGGGAGAATCTTACTAAGAAGGGAAAAATCCTGCTCTTGCAACTGGAAGTTGGCTGAGCAAGGCCATAGAGGCTATCAGAGTGAGGAAGGCACTTCAGTTGGAGCAGTCAGATGGTTCAGGCATCACTGGAAATGTACTCAGTTGCCTGGAATGTCATCCCTTGCTCTCTGTTTGGATTAGTGCAGCTCCTTATGCTAATCTCTCTGCTTCTGTTTCCCATTGCTGCCAAAAGGGGAAATGTTCACAAGGTGTTGGATCTACAAAAGGATTCAGGAAAGGATTTGCCAGTGTTCTTGGAGACTAGGAGCTTCTGGGAAATGATGTTTTTGGTGATGCCTAGCAGGAGTTTTGGCTGTTTAGACAGAAGCAGCACAGGAAACAGAGCTGGAACTGACTTGCTGTGCTCTGATGGGGATTGCTAATTAGTATGAGGTCTGCAGGGGGAACTTGTGTATTAGACCATCACCTGGGAGCTGATCTTTCCTTTTCTCAAGGTATTTTCCCCCCTCATGGGCAAAATATGACTGCTGCCAGCAGCCTGGGCCATATAAGATCCCTGACAACCTGCCAGCCATGCAGGGATTTGGGAAGTAATAGTGTGGCTCTGCTTAGGTCCTAACCATGTTATCAAGTTGAGTTGGCAGGTGAAATGTGCCTTCATCCTCCTAGGCTGTGGTACAGGAGGGGAAGCTGATTGAGGCTAACACTGCTCCAGTGTGAGCTGATAGCTGTTGTGTGAACTCCTGTTAACACAGACTGGCAGCTTCAACACACAGCCAGTGACTGCAGCTCTGCTGAAGCATGGCATTCCCTGAGCTGAGCTAAGGGAGCTTGCTCAAACTTGGGACATTCCAGTTGGATGCCTTCCACCTTCACTTGCTGCTCAAGTTTCTCAACAGAGATACTAACCAAGATGTTTCTGCAGTAGAAGATGTAGAACAGGTTATTGAGGTTTGTCAGCTTTGTATCAAGACCTGGGGCTGTGTTTCAGTCACGTTTTGCTTAACCTCTCAGCAGTGCTGATGGCACAGGGGCTTGGTGAGTAGGCACAAGCTGTTTGTGTGAAAAATACAAGCATGGATTTGTGGTATACATGACATTTCATTCCCTTGTTAACAAGCAACTTTGTTGCAATTAAGGTAACTGGATCCTCTGCTCATTGCAGGTGGAGAGCTACAAAGTCCTCTGCTTATCTGCCCTTGCCAAGGAGATCTGCAAATGTGGACTTTGGGGGAAAACCTGAATTATTTTCCTCTGTAGCAAGAATGTTACAGTTTGTGTTTGTGACTTCTCTATACTCAGAAAAACCCTCCACCACCTAGTAGGGACTTGTGACTGGCAGTTGGCAGAAGTCTTCATCAGTCTGCATGCAGAGTGGTCCCTTTGGAGGGGAAAGGCTTGGAACACATGGGGAGTAGTTGGTACCTTAAAGGAGGCATTGGAGACTGCTGTTTCCTCAAGGTTATTTCAGGTTATTCTTTTACCCTTGGTAGGTGATGTGCTAACTTGGTGTCATGTTTTGCCTGCAGGGTGGAAGCTTCAGGAGGCTTCAGAGGGGACCTACTAGTGACTTTCCAGTGCCTAAAGGGAACTTGCNCACCAAGCTGGCACTCACTGAAGATGGGAGGTAGTTTTCCTGTGCTTCTGTGTTTCTCATCTGGCATTAAACCCTGCTGCTAGTATCTGTATACAACACAAACTTTAAACTAGTGCATGATGCTGATCAAGGATAACTGTGAAGGTAAAATGTGAGCACGAGTAAATTCACTTTCAGATCATAGTTCCTGAGAGTCTGAAGATGGAAGGGATCTACAAAAAGAATCTGACTTAAGCAGTGATAATTCAGTTAGTCTACTAGATGGCTGAGTTGAACCAGAACATCAGAAAGGTGACTCACCTTGATTTGAAGATAAGTACTGCACCATTTGCCTAGGAGCTGAGTTTCAGTCCCTAATGCAGTTTTTCTGCTTAGTTTTAGCTGAACTTGTGGTGTTGGCTTTGAGCCACTGGCTCTTCTGCCTCCCTCAGCTCCTGCAGAGAGCAAGCAGCAGCATCCAGCATCACTGTGGGAAGAGCTTCCTAGCCTGTAATCAGGTTATCTCCTAAGGCAGCTTGGCTTAGCAATAAGGGCTCTCTCAGTGAGACCAGTTCAAGTGCTCCCCAAGTGTCAGTAAGACACTGCACTGTAAGTAAATGCTCAGTAAGAGAGAGTAAGCAGAGCTCAAATTGCAGCAAGAGGAGCTCAGCTGCTAAGTTGCTGTTGCCATGCTCTGGAGAGCTCTCCTCAGTGAGACCTTTCCTTAATGGACTTTGGTGGATAGGATCAGGGGTTTGAGGCAGTGACAGCTCATGCAGGTTGAAGGCAGCAGTTGCCCCTTGTGTGGCAAGATGCCAGTCCATCCCAAAAATGGTTGTCATGGAGCCAGCATGCCTGTAGGAAGCCTTGGATTGCTAAGGGAAGTGGGGTGGGTTAGTCTGAGCAAGAGGAGGCTCAGGGGAGCTCTACAACTCCCTGAAAGGAGCTTGGAGTGAGGTGAGGGTTGGTCTCTTCTCCCAGGTTACCAGTTTAAAAAGGAAAACAAACAAACAAAAAACAAACAAACAAAAAGAACAAGAGAGAGAAAAGAAAACCCCAACAAACCAAAGCTGCACGTCTGTCCTCACTTCATGCAGATTTTTTCTGGTGTGTTATCATGGATGCAATGAATGAGCCAAATTCTGTACTTTGTCCAGTAGGAACCAGTGAAGTCACCTAGGGCAGTAGCAGGATTGCTCTGAGCATGTGCTGCACTGAAACAGGAAACTGCCCCTGCAGCTTGATGAAGAAAAGTAAATGTGAGCACTCAGTGATACAAAGGAGAGGGAAAAATCTCTGCATTATGTGAGTGGGGAGGAGGCTGCTGCAGTTCTGGCTCTGAAGGGCTCCTTATTAATTAGCTGTGTGCACAAGAAGTGCTTCTCTGGAGAATGAATGAGGTGCCTTAGCCTCCCCCTGCAACCTTACTATTGGTAACAAGCTCAGTGTTGGGGGGAGAGGATTTTGGGGATGGCTGGGATTAAGCTGCATGGACTGGCAGGAAGAAAGGATCCATCCAGCCCCTCCTGGGTGGGTTTGCTGGTGAGTGTGGGCTCCTGGACTGATGGAGTTGGCTGTTGTTGCCAGTTTGCTTTTTCTGAGGAGTGGAGCCTCTGCTGGGGTTGTGAAGTTGTGGGTTATGTTCCTGTGCTGGGAGGAATCCTGCAGGAATCTTACATTCCTCCTAACCTGAGCTGCTTTCAGTGCAAGAGGTTCAATTGAGCCCTGGCACAAGTGTGCTAAAGTTGCAGTGTTCCTAGGCAGGGTCACTCAGTGCTGTTACACCAGAAGAGCTCAGGTGTGTATGGTCCCAGATGGATGTGTGCTGCCCTGCTTGCAGTCTGCAAGACTACAGGAGACCCTCCGTGCTGCCCAGCTCTGACATCGCGAGGGCTGGCTGCTCTCCTAACGGGGCAGGCTCAGGAAGAAGCTTTATTTGGGCTTGTCTGGGCTTGTTCAGGCCTGAGCCTGCCTTTGTCTTTGTGATCACAGGGATGCGGGTGGGCCAAAGGGGATCTGCCTCTGCTCTTTGCAGCTGCTTTGCTGCTGAGACCTTGAGAGAGCCCAGCAGCAGCCCACAGAGCTGGAGCCTTTCTGACCTTGCTGTCTCTTCAGGTAAGTGCAGTCTGTGTCTGTTTGTGCTTGTGCCTGCAGATGTGCTGTGTGCTTCCCTCTGCCAGCTGCTCTGCGGAGCCTTTGTGTCTGAGTGGGGCTGGGGAAGGTGGTGGTGGTCTGCACCAAAATGTGCAGCTAGGGAAGCTCTCAGAGCTCTGGGAAAGTCATGCAGGAGTTGCATGACTGCAGGTTGCAGTAACTGCCCTTGCTAGTCTGTCATGCTGGGGTAAAGGGTGTTTCCTGCTGCTTTTCTTTTCCTTTCCTGCTCTGTACCCCCTTCCCACACACATGCCCATGGGAGATGGGGATGCTGCTAAGTGTCTAGTTTTTGAGGGATCTCAGAAAAAGTAACAGCACCCAAAAAAGCAGCTGTGTGCTCACACTGTCTGAATTGGCTGCAGCTGTACAGGGAAAAGCTGAGGATGCTCCTTAGCAGCTCGAATCTAGTGAGCAGTAAGGGATTCTGGTGAGTTAGTTGTCTGGCTTGTACATCCAGCAGGCAAGGTAACTGAATTGATGTGGAATTAACTGCTTTGTGGTTCCTTGTCATGTCTAGCACTTACACAGGCCAACAGGGAAGCTGAATGCTTTCATTCTTTGCTCTTTGTAAGGAGCTGGCAGCTATTCCCCTCTCCTGCTACACTGAAAAAGGCTGACAAAAACCACCTCTCTATCTAGACAGAGCTATGGATAAGCTTCAGGGAGGGAGTTTGATCAGAGCAGTAAAGGAAACATTCCCCTGCCAACAGTGGCTTATGAATTGCCTGTTGCTGGTAGCTGACCACTTGTATTCCCTAGTAGTTTGCTGTTTTCACTCTGTTCTGTATCCTGGAGGATGGACAGGCTTGTCAAGTAACAAATTTCATATCAGTAATGAGAAAAGAGGTTTATTCTGTCCTGATCTACTAGCATCTCAGTACCTATACCTTGCCTCCAAGCATGAGGGAACTAGAGGATTTTTAGTGTAGAGTTTGAAAAATCCTTACTTTACACTCCCTGACACTATGATCTTGGCAGAAAGCTGATTAAATGAGAAACAAAACATCAGTGCTTACTTGCTGAAAAGATGTCAGTCCTCTTTTTTGTAAAGCACAGTTATTTCTGCTTGTTCTCTCTAGCTGGATGGAGAGGATTTCTTGCCAGTTTTCCTTGTGTGAGTGGGATCTCCTTGGGAATATGTGAGGAAAGTTGCTGGTCTGTTTTGTAGTCAAGTCTGTGTTCCTTGTGTTTGGAAGGTAGAACAGCAATAATCTCCAGTAACTGGCACAGACCATCTCTCAATGCAAATAGAGAGAAGTTAATAACACACGAGCCATTGTTTTCTTTCCCAAGAGAGACTCAGCTGAAGGGGCTTATACAACTCTGGAACTCAAACTCAAGCCTTCAGTTTTATGTTTGTTTGTTTTTTCCATTTACATTTGAATTTATTGTAGCAGAAGTGATCAGGCATCAAACTATGCCCAACCTGTCTGAAGCAACCTTCTCCCTGAAATTCCAACCCTTCACCCAATGGACAAGACAAGGCTTTGGTAAGAGGAATTAGAATAAACCAATTGAGGGGAAATGGGTAGAAATTGCCCCAGGGGAGGTTCAGGTTAGATATTAGGAGGAATTTCTTTGCTGCAAGGGTTGTGAGCCATTGGACCAGGCTGCCCAGGGAGGTGCTGGAGTGCCCATCCCTGGAGGGGTTGCAGAGCCAGGTGGATGTTGCATTGGGAGGCATCATTTAGCAGGTTGCTAGGGCTAGGACAAAGGCTGCACTCATGATCTTCAAGGTCTCTTCTAGCTGGAACTGTTCTAGGATTCTATGAATTTTATACTACTGAAAAAATGGAGTTGGAATCTTCTCACTCAACTATTCCTGTAGCTGTTTCCCTCTCTGTCCCAGCGGAATTAGGGGAGATGGGTTAGGAACTTCTGGAGTTGGATAAATTTGTCTTTCCAAGAGCCATCTAGAGCATAAATCCCCAGGTTTGGGGGTTGTTTTTTTTTTTAGACAGGCATGCTAGAGTAGACATGGGGCTGTAAGCAGCTCTGCCTCTGGGTTTGTGATCTATGGCTAATGCTTGTGCATTGCTTGGTTAATGAGTCATGGATTGCTTACGTGGGGCTCACAGCCTGCAGACTCTGCCCAGGCCTCTCCCAAGGCACTGAATCAGCAGAACCCCTAAAGAATTTGGTGTTCTGAGGCTCTACTGCCTGCTGCAGAGTGGGGCCAGCTAGGAAAAGGGACAGCCTTGCTTCCAGGAGCTCCAGGCAGCACTGCAGCCTTGCATGGGGCTGCCCAGCATCCTGCACAACTCCCTGCTGGCCACTGATTCTTGCCTGTGACAGATCAGAACTGAATGGCACTTAGCTAGATGTAGTGCTAGCTAGCTCAGCTGTTAGTAGAACTGTGTGTGTGTGAGCTCCAACTTGACAACTCCTTCAAGACCTTCTCCAAGATGCCCTATGGGGAGACTCAGTGTTTATGGGATTTGACAGATGACCACAGAACAGTTTGGCTTCTGCTTGAACCTTTGGATTCAGTCTGTGTGTTTTATTTCAGTGAGGTAAGAGATGGGGAGGGAATTGTGTAAGAGGAAGAGATCCCATGCAGTAAGTTCAGTGTGAGAGATGGAACACTGCATTTGTTTTCTTGGTGACACAAGTGCTAGGTGCTCTTCTGGCCAGGGAGACTGGACTGCTCCAAAGAGCTTGCAGACAAAGTTAAGATGTTGCTGCTGGATATCCTTCATCTCATTGGAGAGAGGGAAAAAAGTTAACAAAAGCTTTGTTACTATTGTTATTACCAGGGGGGAAAAGGTAACAAAATGCTGTGTTACTATTGTTATTACCAGGGGGGGAAAGGTAACAAAATGCTGTGTTACTATTGTTATTACCAGGGGGGGAAAGGTAACAAAATGCTGTGTTACTATTGTTATTACCAGGGGGGGAAAAGGTAACAAAATGCTGTGTTACTATTGTTATCACCAAGGGGGGAAAGGTAACAAAATGCTGTGTTACTATTGTTATCACCAAGGGGAAACCAGAATTTACTAGAAGGTGGAAAATGGAGGATTTGGGGTTTTTCTGCTGGTTTCATGGGAAAAGAAAAATGAAATCTGAAAAGAAGGAAGAAATTTCAGTGCATCTCACAAAGAATGAGTTGTTTAATTCTGCAGGCACAGGTCTGGTATACTGGGTGCATGTTTCTCACTGCACAGTATTATGGAGAAATTAAGTGATGTGTATATTAATTCCATGGTTTTCTCTCTGCTTGATGTAAGGATCTGCTATTGCTTAAGCCAACTATATTAGCCAATGAAGAGTCACCTGGGTGAGATATGGTAGATTTGAAATATCATGCTTTTTAAGAACTAGGAGGAGATAATTGCTCTAGATTTTATTCATGCTTTCCTGAACTGTACCATGCTCTATGGGATTTGTGTGTAGGTGACTGAGTGACAGACAGAGCTGTCCTGTAGATCTCAGTCCTGTGAAAACCTGAGCTCCTTCCTGAATTTTCCCTGTTATATCTGAGAGCTTTTGTGCATCTCAGAGTGCAGAGAAGTTTGTGGGAAGAAGCTACTGAGAGCAGATCTGGCTTCTATCTGCAACAGGATCACAGAGCTCCAAAGCTGCTGCTTTTTCACTTGTCACCTGCAGGAGGATGAAGACAGTCTGAGAGCCAAATGGCTGTGCCCCTCTGAGCTGCCCATCCTAGAATGGTTTGGGTTGGAAGGGAGCTCTGGAGCTCATCTAGTCCAACCCCCCTGCAGTGGGCAGGGACATCCCCAACTAGAGCAGCTTGCCCAGAGCCCTGGCAAGCCTCACCTGCAATGCCTCCAGGGATGGCAACTCAACCACCTCCCTGGGCAACCTGGGCCAGTGTTCCACCACCCTCATGGGGAGAAACTTCTTTCTAATATCCAGTCTAAATCTACTATTTTTCCAATTTAAGACCATTGCCCCTTGTCCTTTCCCTGCAGGCCTTTGCAAACAAGCCCTCTGCAGCCTTTTGGAAGTTCCCTTTAGATACTGGAAGGTCACTAGTAGGTCAGTAGGGTTAGGAATGCAGCTGTCCTGCAAGTAGAAATGCTGAGCCAAGCTCAGGCTAAGAGTTATCTTCTCTCCTGTCATTGTGTCACTGCCTTGCCTGATTTTTGCCTGTCTTACTGCATTCTACAGCAAGGAGTTGCTAGCCCTGTCTATTCCTTTCTGCTTCATTGGAGGCAGCCTGTGACTCAGTGCAGAGGTATTGTCCCATTTCCTGGGGAGCAGGGCCTGCAGGAGTGGTGACACTCTGTGGGGTGGAGCCATGCCTATCTCAAGCAAGTTTGCAGTCAGTCTGGGCTGTGCAGCAGGTGCCTGCACCTCTCTGGAGCCTGTATTCCCTCTCTCTGCAGTATAGCATGCCTAGCAGCAGGAATTGGGGTCACCTGGGAGCTTAGATGGACTTTGGGTACCACTGGCAGCTCAATCATCTCCTACCACACAACCGCAAGACACTGGTAAGTATCTTTTCTCTCTAGGGTCATGCCAATATCTCTCCTAAGGAAAGTTTCTGCTGTGTGATTAATTAAAAGGCAAACAGGAATAGTTTGGGAGCTTGGAGGAGAAGAAAGTGACAGGAAAAGTATGATAATAATGTTAGTAAGCGTTGCCAGGAGTCATAGCCTTGAACCCTTTTCTGGTTGACTCGGTGGCATATTGCAGGAGTTGCAGTAGAAGATGGGATAACACAGCACTAGTCTGAAAACTTCTGGAGAGACTAACCCCAAACCCAAATCTGCATGTCAAATCAAAGTCAGAATTTATCAAATGTATTCTTATCTCAAAAGAAACCTCTCTGTGAGGTTATGTCAGGAAAACTGACTGTATTTGGAGAGGCAAGGCACTTCCTCTCCTACCTGAAGGTTCATCATAGGCAAGACTGACACCTTCTTTGGGAGAAAGGAGAGAATTTGGTCTTGCTCTGTAACCACTGTGGTTTGCTATAGCTTTAAGACTTTTTCTCTCTTGTCAGTTCATCCTAGTGAGTCTAATAGATTCAGCTAGACATTACTTGTAATTCTATGGTTTAGAAACAGGGTAGATTAAAAGAGTCTGTACAAAAGACACTGAGCAGCCTGATCTAGTTCTGAAATGAGCTAGTGGAGCTAGCCAGGAGTCTCAACCTAAATCTTTCTGTAGTTTGAAAACTTTCCATCTTTTTCTCTCCAGCTTTCTCCTCTTGCTGAGTTTCACCCACAGATGAAAATTCAGCTTTGCTTCACCTTAGAAGTATTTGAAGCTAACGGTGGCAGAGGATCTGTTTGCATCAGGCTTCCAGCAGGAGTTGTTCAGATCTTTAGAGAAACTGCATGTAATTCTTGAGGTGCTAGCTCAAGACTTGTGGCTAGGTTAGTCACAGCTTGAAACTCCCCTTGCTGACAATGGGAGGGTGACACAATGCTGGGAATGAACTTGAAATCAATGTGCTTAACCAAAGGAAGCTATGGTATCACATATTTCAGTGATGACAAAATGATAGCTGCAGATCTTACCTGACAGGACTCTTTACCTTGCTTGGAATGCAGTATTTCTGTAACAGGAGAGTATTTCTATCTTCCACACCCATCAGCTTGTTGTTTTATAGCAGTGATTTCTTGCTAGGCTAATTCCTTGTACTGTTACATGATCCACCAAACAACTTCTTCCTGTTGCTTTCTCACCAAGGTAGTAACAGTGAGATTAAGGATAAATTTGTAGCTAGACACTTAACCTAGCACAGGATCAGGGTGAGTTGGTGTGATTTGTGCAGGCAGGGTCACCCCTCTTCAGGAAAGCACCCCAACAACAACCAATGGCAACTGAAACAAGTCATATGTTATCTTTTAGGGCCAAGCTGAGCCTTTACCTGGTAAATTCAACTCCATGTGCATGACCATGTAGGCTTTGAGCAGCACCTCTGGCCTAGGGATGCTAATACACACTGCAATCTCATGGATGGGTTTGGTCAAACTCCCTCAAGTAGAATGCTTTCCATAAATGCAAAATCACAGTTTGCCAGCTACTTAAAGGAAGGAGAAAAGGATTTGCTGTTAGACAAGCTCCTGAAACACAAAAGTTGCTCAGCTTGTGGCCCAGCACCTTTGCAGATGTCTTTTTAAAGCAGCTCATCTGTTTGGCTTCCCCATAAAAGTTCAACACTGTTCCCAAGTCAGTCATCCCTGGAAATACAGCTGCTGACAATCCAGGAACTGGAGCAAACTCAAGAGCTGGGTAGCTTTCTGGAATATTGCTGATGCTTGCTTTTCCTGCAGCCATGGCAGGGAATAAGCAGTGAAAGGATTCCAGGTCTCTGGAGTTGAGGCTTTTCCTGGGAGCCTGGAATTCAAGGGTGCTTTTGCTGTTCCATGTTCTCCCAGAGCATTAAACCCTTTCAGCTAGATGACTTGTTTCCTAAATTACTAGGAATTCTTATAGGTAGCAAGCAGCAGAAGGGAGCTAAAATGATTTGAAAAATGAAAAGCAGAATCATTATCCTGCTGGTTTAGGTTGTTCCTAAAAACATTTTTCCCTGGCCTTGTCATGCTTAATTTTATCCTGACTCAAAGGAGAGTTTTACAGTTCCCAAAACAGCAATTCTGCAGTCTCATCTATCCCTGGAGAAGGATGAAAGATGAAGCAGTATCTTCCTCTTCTGTACCAGATTGTTTTGCTCTCCTCTAGCTCTGCTTGTCCCTGACCTGTTAATTGTCTTTGAGATAGTCTGGTTTGTTCTGATCCTGATGGGAACTGTTGGAGGGATGATTAGGTCATTGTTTAAACAAGACAGCTAGCTCCAGAGTGGGACACACTTTCAGGGCAAGAAGGTAGGTACTGTTGTCAAGCCTTGATGTTTTGGAACTGTTTGCTTTTTTTTTCCTCAGGGTGCAAAGGTTACAGGCAAGAAGTGATGTGTTAATTAATCTGTGGTGTCTCCTGGGACACAGGCAATGGAGCCCTTGGTCTGTTCTCACACTGCCTGGTGAGTATTGCTGTTCTCTGCTGTGCTGCTTTGAGTGGCATGCACTCAGAGCACTTCATTTCACCTTTGGCAGTCTCTTTTGATAGTGTATAGAGGACATGAGCTTTTCCCATCACCTGCACTGCCATCCTGTACAATAAAAGCCTCTGAACTTTGACTCTTGCAATAAACCAAACTGTTTTGTCTTGGGTGACTGTGTGTAACATGCTCCCAAATGCTGGCCACTTGGTGATAGGCAGGAGTTTGGAGTTTTAACAGCTGCTTTTCAGTTTGCAATGTTTCTAATTCTTGCCTTTCAGGTGGTGCTCTTGCCTTTCTTTGCAGGGTGGCAGGTTTCTGATGCCTTGTTGGAAGAGGAAATAGGAGTTTCACTAGGAGCAAAACAGGGAGAGCAAGAAAGAATCGAGAGTGTTAGCTCTTGCTTTCTTACTACCCAAATAGCAACCACATTCCTGAGTTTTTGGCATTTGTGACCTGGTGCACTAGGAGAGGGCAATAAGAAGGCTTAGATGTATAGATGTAGTGTTGCCAGTGGATTGCTGAAAGAAACTAGAGGCTGCTGAAAGCCAGTGAGCTTCTAGTTGTGCAACATGTGTTACCTTTATACTCCAGTGTTGCACAAGAAGCCCTGCAGTAATAACCTGCAAGACCTAAGGAATTGCTGTGCCCTGAAGGTTGTATTCTGAGATCTTCATGTGTTTCCAGGAACTGAGGACTGCAGGAATGCTAGATGACACCACAGCTTGTGTGTATCAGGTTGTTCCATGTATAACAGTACTTGCTCCCTCTTTCATTTGTTTTGCAGATGATTGTGTTGCCAGTGACTTCTTTCTAACAGATCATGTGTGTGACCTAAAAGCAAAGCTGTGCAGCCAAGTGAATCCACCAAGACTTCAAACAGGTTTCTATCTTAAACTATAAGCATTTCCAGATGCTTAACTTGTTCCACTGACTTGCCTGAATAGTGTTGTGTGAAACTTGGGAGCTCATTGGGATAAAAATGGATTAGAGACAAGAAGGTGGGTTTAGCTTGTTAATATTTGTGCATTAGAGGTTTTGAGCCTCTTCTCCCTTGAAAGCTGTTTTATTTAGTGCTGCTGCTTCATGGACTTCTCTTTTTGTCCCCAGACTCTTGCCTTCTGTCAATAAGAGAGGAGGAGCTCAAGGAACCTGCCCTGACTTCCCTCCTTGTGTGATGCCAGCTGTGAGTGTTTCTTTGGCAGTGTCTTAGCTGGTTGTTGTGAACAATAGTCAAGGAAGCAATCAGCAAGTATACTGCCCTAGAAGTGCTACACATTGTTGGGCTTGCCTCATATCTCCATGGCTTGAGAGGTGGATGTGCATCCAGGTGTAGTGTGTGGCACTGCAGCTCGGGCTGTCTGATGGAGCAGAAAGGCTAACAAAAGGAATGCCACAGGATGCTTGAGGATATGGTCACTGTACCAGAGACAAGAGAGGAAGAAAAGAGAAGATAAACATGTCACAAGTTACTTTGCACTTTCTTTGTCCTTCCCACGTGCATCTTCCTGAGAATAAAATGCCAGCTGTTGTTAGTACCACTGCAAAAAATGCTAGCCCAGCTGCTGGGAGAAGAGCTTGCTTTTAGGAAGATGTCATCTGATCCTCAACCTCAGGCTGGTAATGACAAGCTAATTTGGCTGGGAGCTTAGCATAGGAGCACCTCACCTGTACTCTTTCTCCTGGGTGCTGGTCAGCAGTTATAATGTGCAAATCCATGCAGTGAAATGCCCAAAAACTTAGCTTGATGTTTCTGGGGAAGAACTAATTAGACTTTATTCAAGCAATGAGACATTACTTCTTACCTTGTGTTTAAGAGGGAGGCAAGGAGGGTTTTTGAAGGGATTGTTCAAAGGGAAGAAAGGCAAGAGCACCCCAACCTTGGAAGATGGAAAAGCTTTGCCTAAATCTTCTTTAATCTTCCAGTATTCACGTAGAGGATAAAAATTTACATTTATTTTGATCAAATTGGTTTTGTTTTACTCTCTATGGCCCTGACTGACCTGGCATGAGCTAGGTGTCATGATCCAGGGACACTGGAGCTCCAATACTCTTTAAAAACCCCACACTTCTGTTGCCTTTTTCTTCCAGACATGAACATAATTGCACTAATTCCATGGAGTTGTGTAACTGAGTTGTCTTAAAAGCTCAGCACTCAGAAGATAATGGATGGCCAGAAGGGAACATGCTCTCCTTGTGTTGCAAACCCTCTGAAACCCTCCTGCTCTTGCAGGATATTTGTGATGAGACAGATGTTTTGAGCTAGTAGATCAGATTTCCTGACTAAATGCTGTTTTTCCATGGCTTTTTGCTTTCAAGTTTTTTACTGCTTATAGAGCCAAAGATGACCATCATCTCCACACCTTTGGGGAAGAAACAGGGTGTTCTAGGCAATAAGAATAGCTAAAAATACCGTTGGAAGACTGCTATAGAGAGTGCCTCTTTGCATTCTGTCTAAATACCCTTTCTAGTGGCCTTGCCCAAAGTGCCACTGCTCCACACTTGAGTCTGAGCTGGGTGTTGGCTCAATGGAACTGATGCAATGCCTGGAATGTGCTTGGGGTGATGACCATGTGGTGGTTGACCTGTCTCACTTAGCCTGTAACTGCTGAGCAACTGCACCTGTCTCAATAAAGTCAGTGAGTTGGAATTCCAGCTTAGAAGATAATATTCTGCTCCTCAAGGTTCCTGCAGGTAACTTTGCACTAGTGCTTAAACCAGGATGGCTAATAGTGACTAACCATCCAGCTAGATTCTGTATATGTGTGTGCACTCTATTCCAAATAGGTCTGTTAGTTGTGCTCTTTGCTACCTGGGGGAAAAGCATGAAGCAAACAGCACTGCTGAATACCAGTGCTGTTCTGGAGTTCTGTGGTGGGAATGTGACCAAGACTTGATCCTTCAGTTGGATGAATGGCTGGTAGCACCTGAGCACTCAGCACCCACCCATGGAGAGACATCTGCACATTGTTTAACACAAATAGACTCATAGAATCCTAGAATGGTTTGGGTTGGAAGGGAGCTCTGGAGCTCATCTAGTCCAACCCCCCTGCAGTGGCCAGGGACATCCCCAACTAGAGCAGCTTGCCCAGAGCCCTGGCAAGCCTCACCTGCAATGCCTCCAGGGATGGCAACTCAACCACCTCCCTGGGCAACCTGGGCCAGTGTTCCACCACCCTCGTGGGGAGCAACTTCTTTCTAATATCCACTTTAAATCTACTCTTCTCCAATTTCAAACCATTGCCCCTTGTCCTTTCCCTGCAGGCCTTTGCAAACAGGCCCTCTGCAGCCTGCTTGCAAGTTCCCTGTGCAGCCTGACAACACATTTCTGATGCTAATGGAAAACAGTTTAAAATGACTAAGCATCTCTCCCTGCTGAAGGAAAAGGCACTGGGCTTGCTGAGCAGCTGCAGTGTAGTGCTGTGTAGGGGGGAGAGGAGTGTGTCCTGTTTCAGTGCCTGGGTACATACACTCTGCTCTCTGCTTCCAGTGTGCTGGACGTGGACATGAAAGACTGCATAAAAGCCCAGGCTCATCCTCATCCAGCAGGATTTTGTGCTGTTATGCTTGCCTGGGGCTGTCCCAACAGCTGAGTTATTCTAACAGTTGCCTGTCATGTTGCTCTGCTTAGAGGAGATGAGGGAAGGGTGTCTTTGGGTCTCTTGAGAATCACGAGGAGCCAGGTTGGTGTGACAGCTAACATGCCAAAATTAGAGCTTGGCCACTGAAAGCAGACTTGCTTGCTATGGAGAGCATACTGCTGGGTTACTGTTGAATAAGAGAGATGAGAAGCACTGGCCCAGGCTGCCCAGGAGCCTGTGGAGTCTCCTTGTGTGGAGCCATTGCAGAGCTGCCTGGACACATTGCTGTGTGAGCTGGTCTAGGTGCTCCTGCTCTGGCAGGGGGGTTGCACTAGATGATCTTTCTAGGGCCCTTCCAACCCCTAATCTATACTGTGATACTGTGGATTGGTGGCTATTCATCCAGAAGCAGCAAAGTCCCTCCCACTGTGCCAAACCTCCAGCATCACTCCTTGCATGCATTTTCCAAACCCTTCCTAGGTGACTTGGTAGAACCTGGTTGTGCTTTTTCTACCTTCACCCCAGGGTTTGCTGCAAAAAACCTTCCTAAATCTGTAAAACTCTTTTTGTGAGAAGAAAAGCAACACAAGAGAGAGAGAGTTGACCACTGTGTCTGCACCTATTTGACTGCCTTCTTGCTTAGTGTTCTTAATAGATACAATAGGGGTTTTTTTGTTTGGTTCTTCTAAATCTGTTTGAAGAAGTTGTGGTCTGGAGGGGGCAGCTGCTGAGAAATTGTTATGAAGGCTGTCAGTTGTTTTGGAATTTCCTGAGCAGCCCTAGATAGCTTTCATTCATGCTGTATCAAGACCTGCCTGTATTAGTGTCTACCCAAAATGGAACAGATGGGGTTAATGAAGCCAAGGATTAGGTCTTTAAGCTGCTCCAGGATTGCTAGAAGAGTAGATATTTTTTGTCACATGCTCAAAAAAGTAACAAAGGACAAACATGAGAATTTTTGCCTCTCAGAAGCCTTCTCTTAACCATGCTTCCCTGGCTTCCTTTCAGCTGAGGCAGTGAACCTAAGGATCAGGTGATGACTTAGAAAAATGGTCTCATTCTTCTGGAAGTGAAGAGCTCAGGTGCTGGTAAAAGCATTGGCTAGCTTTTCTGGATTGTGTTACAACTACAGAGTGATGTTTATGCTTCCAGAGAATCAGGTTTGTTAACTCTTGCCTTGATGTTCTCATCTATAACCCAGTGTCTTGCACAGGCATAGGCAGGAGATCTGTCATGGTGAAAAGCTATGCAGGATGCATGGGTGTCTTACTGCTCCCAGGCTGAGCCCTGAGCAGCTCATGAGCACAAGAAACACTTGTACTGACTTCCTTGAGAAGAAGTGCATGGTGATTTGAAAACTAAACCATTAAGGCTTTCTGCCCAAACCAGACCTCTAAATAGCTGGTTTAAAAACTTCTTCTGTTTATTTCAGTCATTTTTCTATGGCTGCAATAAAACTGGGCACTGCTTTTTTTCCAGGCTTCTGCTTGAAAGTACTGTCTAAGCTGTGGGCATGACACAGGGATGGCAAAAGGGGACCAAGGGGCATCTGCTGGTGTTGGAGCCCTCTGGCTTCATCAGAGATAATGGTGTGAAGTGCTTGTTAGGACAATGGTGATGGGAAAATATTAGAGCTTGGAACAGCAGTGACCTCTTGTGGGTAGTGAGGATGGCTGGTGATGCTGACAGCTGGCACATGGAGTTAGAGGATAAATATAACATGTTGTAATTACCTCTGTAGCTTTAAAGTGAATGTGGTAAAGGGCAGCTTGGGTTCTCTTGGCTGGGTATTGGAAATAAACAGCTATAAACGGTGCTGTCTCTTCTTCCTTGTGTGTATGTGCTCTAAAGCTGTGATGTGAGATAGTGTCTGAAGTGTTGAGGAGCAGTCCAGACTCTTCTCTCTGTGCTGCTCCCCTTTTGTGCTGTGACAAAACCAGTTTAGATCAATCTGATCAAGGGCTCTGAAGACTTGGTTCAGAGCTGGCACCCAATCCTAGGGAGCCAAGGCATTGCTGAGTGTTAGTGAAGAGCTCTTTGTGAACTGGCAGAGTGGGTGTGAAGAGTTATCCTGACAGACTGATGTGTCCCCAAGGACTTCCAGGATTCATTAGAAAATTGGCTTTGAACTTAGAAGTCAAAACCAGATGAAGATAATCAAAAGCTTCAGGAGACAGTGGAGCTGGCTGCAGGTTTTGAATACAGAGTAGTGGAAGGAGAAATTGCTGCAGTGGGAAAATCTGCTCCTAAGAAAACCTGCAAGTAGTAGTATCCCTCATAAACATCTGAGGGGAATGCAGGTTTATTGGTGTGTTCTAATTAAACAATTAATTGAAAGAAGTGATTTAAAATGTTGAGAAGAACCCCTTCTCAATCTGGAAGATGGAGATGTAAAACTGAAAGAGCATCATGGCCAAAACGAATCTGCAAACACTGAATAAGCTTGTAGTATTTCAAGATATCTCTGCCAGGTGTGTTAAGTGCTTCAGGATGAGGAGAGAAGTTTGGGTGGGGATTTACAGGTCAGACAAAACCTTGTTAAAAACTGTGTTCAGCAATAAAACTTTTGTTTAAAACCGAGCTCATCAGGGATCCTTCATGGCCAGGGAGCTGAGAAAAGACTAAAGTGTTAGAGAGAACAAGACATCTGAAACAATAACCATGTCCTTTGGAAGCTGAGCACATCACACATGAAAGGCACAAGGTATGAGTTGTCTCTGTGGAAGCCAATGAAGTGTCAGGGAAGTTAAAAGCAAACAAGGACATGCTTTCAACTTGTAAGCTCTTTGAAGGAAAGGGGGGGGGAAGCACTTTCTTCCTGTCAGAAATGTAGACTCCGTTTAACAGGGCAGTGAATGCTCTATTGTGTCTGCTTATCGCTTTCTGCTTCACAGGTTGCAGGATGCTGCGAGAGTCAGTGCTGGCGTCTTTCAAAGGGAAGGATGTGGAAAGTAAAGATAACGCTGGTGCCACCTCGGGAGGGTGAGGAATCAGGGGAGGATAACCTGATAACCTCTGCTCTGGTTTTCTGAGCGTGTGCGGTTCAAGCTGTGCCCGGTGAGCCTTCTGAGAAGTAGAGAGACATATATACATATATATATATAGTTCTGCCCTGGAAAAGAGTTGGGCAACTTGTGCGCTCGTCTTTGGGAGAGGGAAGGCATCGAGTGCGGCTTTTGGGAGAGCTAAACCAAACCAACAAACAAAACCCAGCCAAACCAACCAAACCCCCCACTTAGATCAGCTCTGTCCCATTGCACCGAGCAGTCAGGGCGGGGTTTGAGTTATGGGAGGGGTGGGGGGAAGCTGTTTCTGGGCTGGGGGAAGGAAGGGGACACGGCACAGGTTTGCTCTAAGGGCTGTGCTGTGGGTGGTTCAAACCCCAGCCCTGTGCTAGGATTTCCTCATGAGAAGAGCCCCGGGGGGCCGGGCTCCTGCTCCCCTCCCGCCTTGCTCCTGCCCTCGCCTCTGTCTCCCGGCTGGTTCCTCCCCCTTCCCTCCCGGCTTTCTCGCCCTGCTTGGCTGCTCGGAGCCGCGTCCCAGTGCCCTGCCCGGCCGTCTCCGGCATGCCCGAGCCTCTGCCCCGCACAGAGCTCTTGGTCTCGGAGCGGGTCGTGGTGCTGGTGTCCTGCGTGCTCTCCTTCCTGGGCTCCAGCCTCCTGGTCTGCACCCACGCGCTGTGGCCGGAGCTGCGGACCCGTCCGCGGCAGCTCCTGCTCTACCTGTCGCTGGCAGACCTCCTCTCGGCCCTCTCCTACTTCTACGGGGTGCTGCAGGACTTCGACAGGACCTCATGGGACTGCGTGCTGCAGGGTGCCCTGTCCACCTTCTCCAACACCAGCTCCTTCTTCTGGACCATGGCCATTGCCCTTTACCTCTACATCACCATTGTGAGGGGCTCGCCCACGGGCACAGGCTTGCTCTGCTGCTTCCATGGCGTGAGGTGGGTGCTGTCCCCTCTTCCTGGCACAGCGCGACGTGTGGACCCCCCAGGCTTTCTCGCTGTGCTCGGGAGCCACCGCTGCTGCCTTCAGCATGTTCTGCGCTGCCATGAAGCGCTTGGATGCTTGCTCGAGTCACCTGCTCCTCTCTTCAGGACACTGTGTCCTTCTCGGGTTCCTTTCAAACAGGGATTTTGCTGTCTTTCAACTAACCAGCCCTGCTTCTTTCCCCCCTCCCCTCCCAAGTGGAGAAATGGAGACGTGGAAAAGTGAAAAACATTTTGTTGATGCGCACATAGAAAACAATCTCTGATAAGAGGGAATGCCTCTGACAGTCCTGGCTTCTGCTTTGCCTCCACAGTCTGCTCTGGTGTCCTAGAAAGACTATCGTGAAACTGATGTTTGCAGTACCTGTCTGCTGCCAAAACTCCTGTGTATGGGATGTGTTTCCATGGGTCCCTTCCTTCCCAGTGCCAACCTGCTCTCTCCATCCTTCCATTTCCCCTAGGCAGGTTGCTCTAATTCCATACTGGCAGGTGAATGTAGTCTACAAGTGAGGAGGCTGCTAGAAAAGCACTCTGAAGGTTGTGTTGGCATGTTTGCTTCCAAACAAAGCAAAACAGACCCCGGTGTAGCTTTATGTCTCAGTTTGTGTTACTTAGCTGGTTTTCCACATCAGGTTTACTAAAGCTTTCATTATGCAATTGGAGCTTGTGGAATCATGTGCTACCTCCGTGCTGAGCAAAACAGTGATCCTTTAGTCCTCTCTGCTGCCAAGCTTTTGCACTAAATTATAAGAGAAAAGATCTGATTGGGAAAAAGAAACAAAACCAAACTATCAGAGTTGGTACTGAATTTTTTTTGTTTGTTTCTTTGTCACCTTTTGTTTTCAAACAGCATCATTTAGGAGGTGATTGAATTAGAGTCGAGATAAAGGTGGACCAGAGAATGACATTGAGCCTAAGCAGGGAGGAACTTGGATTCCTGCCCTACCTGTTCTAATTGCTGTTTGACAGTGAGAGGTCTGAGTGTGAGGAAGCCTGAGGTGTTGGTGAAGCTGGAATGAGATGGAGGGAGACAGTAGAGTTTGTTAGTTACTTCACTGTAAGAATTATGGAGAGGATGGAGAGCCAGTAGAGAGCCACAGATGGCTTTAGGAACAGAAAAAAGAAGTCTGACTTGTTTGTGGGCATGCTGTCTGCAACAGGCTACACCAAGGAGGTGATGCTAATCTAGCCTGTTTGTAACTTTGCTGTGTGCTAATTACTCATGTTGGCCTTTGTCTGTGCTTCACCTTCTCTCTGTAATTTAATGCTTCTCAAACTCATCAGCTACAAAGTGTGGAATGAAAGAGGCAAATTCACCAAAATCGTGTTGGCTCTAATCTGTCAGCACTTAAAACTGTAAAAATCCTGAAAGACTGCTCTAACCTTGCCACAGAGAGGAAAGGAGTTCAAACTGGACTTCCCTGGGGGAATTTGCTTGTTTTCAGGTCTTTGCAGTAAAAAATAAAGTGCCATCTTCTGTTCTTGGTACCAATCAGCTCCACTTGCCTCTGTTTAAAGGGCAATATCAAAGAGCTACTGCCAGCTTCTGCTTTGTAAATGACTCCCATTCTGTGCAGAGCCACTCTTTAAAGCTTTATGATCTGTGTGAGAAGCCAAAGGAAAACAAGTGAGGACCTGTTCTGTGCCCATCCCCTTGTGACACACCTTCCTGCTTTCCTTCCCTCTGCTCTTCTCCCATCACCTCACAACTCCATCACAAAATCAAATGCTTGCATATGGCATTCCCTCACACTTTGCAGTGCTTCACACTACTTAGGCTACTCTTAGCCTAAAAATCTTTCACTACCACAGGGATAGGAACTGCTGCCACTGATAAGAAAAGATCCCAGCACATATATTAACTGCAGGAAGCAGGTGAGGGCAAAAGGAAAGGTGGCAAAGGGTGGATGATGGTTTAAAGATAAGTTTCCAGTATTTTGGTCCAGGCAAGAACCTAGCAAGTTGGGTGTTTTCCCCTCTTCATAGGTCACTGCATTAGCATCCTGTGTGTGGAGACTCATTCTTAGAGACACTCTGGAAGAGATTGAAGGCAGGATGCAGTTTTGTCAGGCCTGTTTGCTATGCTTCACAAGCAGTTACTCAAAAGGGGGCAAGTGTTTGTAAGATGAATACTTTTAATGCTGAGCATAACCAGAGACTGTTCTTTAGCTGACTAAACACATGTTGGAAGTCAGTACCTGACATTTTCTTTAGGGAAATAAGGATGTCACACTGGATCAAGCCTGTCAAACTGGTTTGTTCCTTCTTGATTCATGTGGTAACACATCCACCTAGCCTACTGCCAGGCTAGAGAACTACAGGCTCTCTTTGGGTTTTAAACTTGAGATTGATTGGCTTTGAAAACAAGCTTACAGTTAGCTTTGGAAATATTGATGTAGTTGTAAAGTTCTGGCATCTGGAGCTTCAATTTCCAGGCTCCCCCTCCCTTGGTCTGAATTTCTGAATGTCAAAAATCATTTAGTTGGCTAATGTCACCTTTGCTATGAGAGTAGTTGATCCAAACTGAGGGTCAGGAATGGACCAGAACCCACCTTGGGATTGTTTGCTTTGCTTCTTGTTAGCAATTGCTGTCAACCTCAGAAGTATTTGCATTTCAGGATCAGGCTATGCAGATGTTTGTAAGCATTATAAATGCTTACTTTAATGCATATATATGTATATAAAAATTAAAATAGATGTGTGCTTACATAGATGTTCATAACTGTGCATGTATGCATGCCCATGGAGTGCTTGGGGATCTTTTCATCTACTACTGCATTGTACATCTGAGTCCCCAAAGCACTGCCAGTGTGAGATTTCAGACCTGTACTTCACTCTCTAAATGTTGTCTGTAAGGTGCAGGGATCTCTGGAAGCTTGCTGTGGCTGTATTATTTAGTTTATAACAGCTTCTAGGTCAGGCCAACCCAAGTGGGAGCTACCTGCCTGCTGCTGCCTGAGCTTGTGAGTCCTTGCCTGCTTCTCTGGGAAGAGTCTCTGCATGGCACCACCAGCAAGGTGATGCTTTGATAGTGCAAACTGTTTAATGTTTGAGTGAAGAGGAAAAGAGAAAAAGCAAAATTTAAATTGGAGCAGGAAGACTGATTTTTCTCTCTTTATAGAGCAAAACTTTCTGTCCCTAGAAGGAATTGCCTGCAGGCTTGCTGGCAGGATGGCTGGCTGGCTGTCTAACCTGTGCAGGCAGGTGACAGCTTATCTCCCCTGCTTGTAAGAGCCTCTGGCAGGGGAAGAAAAAAGGCATCTGTGCTGCCTAGATCAGCATGTGGTATTAAGCAATGTGACCCAGACATAGTGAGGACAAGAAAACCACCAGAGCTTGAGCTGGATGCTGCTGTAGTTGAGGGGTCCCTGCCTCACCTTGGATGAATGCAGCATGTGGCAAGATGTGCTGGGGTTTATATGCTTTTATTAACAGATTGCTGGGAGATAGATTACTGAACTTAGTGTTGTTCTCTGCCTTAGAGATGGGTTTGCCAGTGTTCTTAGAGAGGCAAGGAGCAGGCATCTTCCCCTGCTCTCCCACACTGATTGCATTTAGATCCCAAGAGTGCCCAACCTACATCATTATCTTTGGGGCTCAGAGTAAAATTTCTGCCTCTTTGGGTTGTCTCGGATCCTTTTCATTCCAGTCTGTGTATAATAGTCTGATTCTCCTGTTCCTCCATTCTTCTAGGGGGATATAAAGCACTGATACTTTCCAATCCTTGGTGATCTGTCATTTAGGAGTTCTTAAGAATAATGAAATCACTAGTCTCTGTTCTCATTCCTGTTTTCTGACGTGGAGCTGAGGAAGTTCACTTGAAATGTCTGATTACTTTCTAGATTCTTTCTACCTTTACTTTGAAGGTGGTCATCTTCTGTCCTTGGTGTTAGCTGTAGCCATCTGCTCCTCATCCACTGTTTCAGTGCCTGCTGTGTGGCAGTTTTCTTCCACACTTCTTCCTGTTACTAGTTAGATACTTGAAGATTTTGCAGTCCCTTGCCCAGTGGTCAGTTATTTCTTCCTGTGTCTCTAAGTACTTTGTTCTCTTTTATATCCAAGCAGAGTAATTTGACCTGCTTTTATCTTTTCATACCATTCTGTTTCAGGTCACTGTGGAGATCATTACGCAGGCAAATTAGTTCCTTAATGCACTTCCTTTTTCTTGGTGCTGGGCTCCTTTGTGCTTGTGTGCTTTAAGAGGGTTTTTTTCTTTTTAAGGAAGTGCCAGTTCTCTTGAATCCTTTACCTTAGTAGCCAGTTCTTCCAATTGTAATGAAATATGAATGTCTTTCCATCTGTAATCCTTGTCTTTAGGCAAATCACCAAGGTGAGGTTTGGGTGGTGGTGATGGTGATGTTTGGAAAGGTTTTAGCTTTGCTCTGACACTAGCATGGGGATGGCTTCCCTGTAAATAACAGCCCTGGGGTTAGCACTGGCTGTTCTCAGCTGAGCAGTGAAACAAAATGTTCTAACCATGCCAAAAGGCTGACTCTGACTTTTTTCTTTCTTTTACAGCATTATATTTACATTTGGTTTATGAGTAGGTGACCTCAGACATTATTGAAGAAGAGGAAATGGGATATTTTTGAAATCTAATATGGGATTATCCCTGATTTTTTCAGTTGGGCTGTGGAATTTCAGATAATCTGCTGGTTGCCTACATAGTCTGATGCATGTGAAACTGATTTTAGGAAGATCTTTTTCATGCTCTCTGCAGCTGCTCCAGGCTGTCAGTGAAAGATGAGTGTGAACCAGGAAGGTAAATGAGAGCAATACAGTGGTGGCTTTGTTTATTTAGCATTTGGACAGACCAGGAGGGTTATGCTGGAAACTCAATCTGAACACCCTCTGAACTGTTTGTGTCATTTATTGTCCATTTTCAGGCTGCACAGAACCTTTCTCTGAGGATGGAAGTGGGAAGGGCAGGTGATGTGGTCACTTGTGGAGTAATTTGTGAGCTGTACATCACAGGCTAGGGCCAGCTGTGAAGTCCTAGGTATTAACAGCACCCAGGAAGGAGCTGAGTATTTTTACAGTTGGGCTCATGGAATTTTTCAGTTTGACCTTGTGGTTTGCTGTGGGCAGCCCAAGCTGCTGAGTAACTTCATTCATGTGTGTCACCAGTTATTTTTCTCCTAAATGCTTCCCTATATTGGCCTTTGCTGTCAAGAGAGAAGCAAAGTCAAATCACAGCTCCAAATAATGGGACTATGGCTCCTCTCTGCTTTCTTAGCTTTTTTGCTATTGCTCCCAGTGCTTTTCCTTGGGAAGAAACTTGCCCTTTGCCCTTCAAAAGTTATCCTCTTGCTCTCAAAATACTGGCTGCTCCTCCATTTAAAAACAAAACAAAAAAGCCACCAATGGAATAAAGCTGTGTATTTCTGTGTGTGCTGGTTCTTTAAGTGTCACTTAGGAAGCAGAATGTGGGATTTGGTTGCTTGTGTTTTGAAAGCCTGGAATCAGCCAGCTTGCTCTGGAGAAGCTGAGTCCTACAGCATATTGCCACTGCCCTTGTCAACTGCTCCAGGAGAGAAGGGGAAAAGGGGAGATATCTCCTGTTTACCTCACTGGAACCTGCCTGCTTGCTTCATATCCTGCCAAACACCTGCTTGCCTGCTTCCTTTTGGCCTGAGCCAGGAGTGTTGATGTTCTGGGATAGGTGTTGGCATCCTGTCTGATGAGGAATACCTTGGTCTGTCACCCATTCTCCCTGAGGTGTGGAAGGATTAAACTGAGCATGTTCTTGCCTTAACCTTGCTCTTCATGTTCTCTCCTCAGCTGGGGAGTGCCCCTTGGCATCACAGTGGCTGCTGTTGCTCTGAAGAAGATTGGCTATGATGCCTCCAATGTGTCTGTGGGCTGGTGTTGGGTCAACCTGGATGCAGAGGATAGGCTCCTGTGGATGCTGTTAACAGGGAAAGTTTGGGAGATACTGGCCTATGTCACTCTGCCAGTGCTCTACATTCTCATCAAGAAGCACATTAACAGAGCGGTGAGTGTTTTGCTTGCTTTCAGCTTGGGTTGCTAACTTGCTGTGTGATTCCATCCTCCCATGCTCTGAAGATTTTGCTGCATGTTGAGGAATTGCTTCAGATAGCTCTGAAGTGCATCCACTGCTGGGAGAAGGAGCACACCTGAGCGAGCAGCCTGAAGCAGCATTACATGGTGACGTGGCACAAGAGGAATGTAAAAGCCTTTTGAAAACATACAGGGGTTAGGGGAGGTACTTGAATCAAATGTCAATCCCACAGTAAGAATGGAAACAGGATGTGAAGTACAGAAATTCAGCTTTGATCAGTCTTCTACAGTTCCTCTTGTACCAAGCCTGAGGTTGGTACTGCATGTACCTAACCTCAGTCCATGTGCATACATGATACAGGAGATACCCTGTCCTAGGAAGGCTTCAAAATCCAGAGGCTTATTTGCTGCTGTTCCTTGTGAACACAAAGAATCCAGACACCTAGGACAACAGAATAACAGAAATATAGATTGAGAGTGGCAGAAGGAAGTACATCCAGAAAAAACAAAGCCCACGTGTGGATAGATGTCCTTCTGGACAATGCTGCCACCTCTAAGCTGCTTGCTGTGCTGCAGCTATGGCAGGCACAGTTAGGGATCAACACACATCTGTTAGGGCAGGATCCTGCAGATGAGCTGCAAGAACAACAGAGTTTTAAGCAGTCCCTAAGGGTCCTGGGAAGGGGGAGTTGGGAAGAGTTTGCTAGTGTCTGTCACCATCACCTGATATAAATCAGAAGGGACTCTGTGTTCCAGCAGCTGTCAAAGATAGCAGTGTGACTGCCTGGAAACCTGACCCTCCACCTGACCAGGCTCTTGCCTTCTTGCTCTGCCAGGGATTCTTGGGCACTCTGCACCCTTCCCCACTCCCAGCCCTGAGCCTCTTACAGGAGCAGTGCTGAGGGCAGGCAGCTGTCACTCTTCTGGTACCAGGGCTCTGAGGGCTGGAGCAGCAGCACACAGGACCTCCTGGACTGGAGCATCTCTTTTCTTATCACTGGGGAGTTTGCCAAGCCTGGTAGCCTGCTTTCCAAATGGACAAGGTTCACTGGGAGTGGATGGGAAGCTGCACTGAAAGGCCCCAGTGGGGTTTGTCTCAGGGCACTGTGCAGTGCTGTGGTACAGCTCTGTTCTGGAGGCAGTTAGGTGCCAGGACTGGGAGTATTGGGGTGAAGGAAAAGAGTATGTCTCCAAATTGCGTGTGCTTTTAGCCCTGATGGTAGGAGGAATAGTTTTCTGCAGGTCAACTATCCTGAGATTTAATCCCTTCACCCACATTGACATCCTGGAATTCAGCATCATGTGTCCCAGCAGCTGCTCTGTGCTGCATTCACCTGCTTTCCCCATCCAAGAATCTGAGTGCATCCAACAGCTTCTACCATAGGAAGGTCTTATGGGCCTTCCATCTTCAACCATCCTGATCCAAGGCACAGATCCCTGATCATTTTTTCTACATGTGCTGGTACAGAGAGGTTTGCTGGCTTGTCCAAAGCTGTGAAAGCTGATTGCTGACAGGATACAATCAGAAAACAGACAGCAGGTCCTAACAGAAGGGCTGCTTCATGTGGGATAAATTCCTGGCTGTGAAAGTTTGGATAGTTTGAAAAGGATGAGTCTGACTTCTCATACATCTATACACATTTATTAAAAGGCCAAACCCTTAGCTGTGCACTTACAGAGATGTAAAGCAGCAGCAATGGGGTCAGGCCACTGGCCCAGCAAAACTATTTGTGCAACACTGCTTTTATTTTTCTTACGTTGTTATGACTTGGTTTCTTGGCAACTCCATAGTGATGTTTGTTAATAGAAAGCCTTAGTGGGATGCTGATAAGGGCTGGATATTCTTTGTTGGCTCTCCTTGGCTTCAACAGGAATGTTTGCATTAGTAAGGGCAGAATGTGGCTGAGGATTGCTGCTCCTAACTGTTGAGCCCTCAACACAGAAAGGACATGGAGCTGATGGAGCAGGTGCAGAGGAGGCCACGAGAATGCTCAGGGGCTGGAACACCTCTGCTCTGAGGACAGGCTGAGGGAGCTGGCATTGTTCAGCCTGGAGAAGAGAAGGATTCAGGGGACCTACTAGTGACCTTCCAGGACCTAAAGGGAACTTCCAAGCAGGCTGCAGAGGGCCTGTTTGCAAAGGCCTGCAGGGAAAGGACAAGGGGCAATGGTTTTAAATTGGAGAAGAGTAGATTTAAATTGGATATTAGAACGAAGTTGCTCCCCACGAGGGTGGTGGAACACTGGCCCAGGTTGCCCAGGGAGGTGGTTGAGTTGCCATCCCTGGAGGCATTGCAGGTGAGGCTTGCCAGGGCTCTGGGCAAGCTGCTCTAGTTGGGGATGTCCCTGGCCACTGCAGGGGGGTTGGACTAGATGAGCTCCAGAGCTCCCTTCCAACCCAAACCATTCTAGGATTCTATGATTCTATGTCCCTGTTAACTTCCCATGAGATGCATAAATGTAGCTTGCTTTGGAAAGAATCCCTGGAGCTAAATGTCCAATGTGTGTAGCTTTTTGTTCCTGTTTTTGTCTCCCTCCCACCCTCCATGCAGCATGCAGCTCTCTCAGAGTATCGGCCCATTCTCTCAAGAGCACCTGCCTTTCAGCCCCGCACTTCCATAGCAGATAAGAAGTTGATTCTCATCCCTGTCATCTTTATCATCCTCCGCATCTGGAGCACTGTACGATTCATCCTGACCCTCTGTAACTCTCCTGCAGTGCAAAACCCAGTCCTGGTTGTCCTGCATGTAAGTATTTGTCAGGAAATGCATTTGAAGAAGGATTGGGATGGGGCCAGTCTTTTCTTAGTGGTGCCCAGCGACAGGACAAGAGGTAACAGGCATAGATTTGAACAGAGGAAGTTCTACCTAAACATGAGGAGGAACTTCTATACTTTGAGGGTGGTAGAGCACTGGAACAGGCTGCCCAGAGAGCTAGTGGAGTCTCCATCTCAGGAGATTCAAAACCCTCCTGGATGCCATCCTGTTCAACCTGCTCTAGGTGAACCTGCTCTGACAAGGGAGTTGGACTAGATCTCTAGAAGTTCCTTACAATCCCTAACATTCTGTGATTTGGGATGGAGATGAGGCTTTGCTACTTGTAATGTCACCTTTGTGTGGCAGGATGCAGCACGTTGCAGGAGCATCTGCTGCTGCTGGCAAGCTCTGTCTGGGATGCTCCGTGACAGCTGCTTCAGCAGCATCTAGTGGCTACAGGAAATCACTGTACTAGGAGAGCTGGCCAGTGCCCACTGCTTGTGGGCAAACAGGCTCAGACCAAGAGTGTTGGGTGTGTGTCCTTCAGCAGGGCTCAGCCTGCTACTGGCCTAGGCCAGGCTGGAGGAAAGGCAGCCTCTGACAGAATTCTGGGCTGCTTCTGGGTGCCAGGTAGAGTTATGTGAACCTTTCTACTTTAGATGGAAGTTGCTGTAGCTGGTCTGACACCATGCTTGCTCTTCCCTGGGAGGTGGCTGTAGGAAGAGCACTGGTTAATTCCTTTCTTGCCCTTGCAGGGAATTGGTAACACCTTCCAAGGAGGTGCCAACTGTATCATGTTTGTCCTCTGCACGCGCCTGGTCCGGACTCGGCTCCTCTCCTCCATCTGCTGTTGCCACTCTGATGAGCTGGATTGGCAAAGATCAAGCAGCTACTGGCAGCACCCAGAACCCCACAAGGACAAGGATGTGCCAGATCCTGAGAGGTTCAAACCCCTGCTTTCCAGCACCTGAGCCTGGGCTCCCTACATCTCAGTGCTGATATCTTCTTTCTTGGTAAAGATCTAGTGTGAGTCTTTCCTGCTGTGCACAGCTTCATGGTGTGAGGGGTGGCAACAGCTAGCAGTTGGCAGAGGGAGATTGCTGCTGCTGCCATGTGGGTTTCCTGTCTGACTTTACAGCAGCTCCTCATCACGCTGCTGTGAGGAGGAACCATTTATAGAACTGATCCATTGCCCTTCCCTGTGAGCTGCTCTAGAGTCTAACTCAAGCCTGTGAAATGAGGAAATGGACTGCAGGGCTGTCTGGCCCACAAGGACAACTGAAGAAGAGGAATTAGTGGTTCCTTCTGGTGTAAAATACCAAGCACACTCACATTTCTTCAGTACTGCACAGTGAAGATGTATTTAGTGCCCCAAGTATTCCCTAACAGGTGACCCTAAATAGGGGGCAATAAGGGAGGTGTGTGCAGCAATGTTTGGCTGATCCTGCCAGGTCCCCCTCACTCTCTGGCATGAAGGGCAGGAGTGATGCTGGAGTGCAGTTCTTGCAGCCTCAGTTGTCTGTGAAGATAACTAAATTCTTCCTGTCAGGCATGGACTGGAGAATGTTATCTCAGATTTCTGAAGGTGGCTGAGGTTGGGGAACCTGCTTTGTACTTTAGCAATGGGTCCATCATGCCTCTTTACAGCTGCTGCAAGGTGATGTCCCTGGGGCTTGAGCTGCAGCAAGCCTGTTGGTCTGGCTCAGGGCAAACCTGTGTGCTTTGGCTGCAGGAAGATGGGCTAGTCCTGGATTTTAACTGTGCTTCCTTTTAAGCAGGAGCCAGGATCATGCCAGAGCCCCACAGAGGGAGCTAAAGCCTGGGGAAAAGCACTGCTGGAGTGGCTGAGCAAGCAGAAGAGGTCCTGCTCCTCCTTGGCACACAGACACCAGCTGCTTTGGTCTTGAACTTTCCTCAGGATCCTCCAGAAGATATTGTTTGGTTGTATTCCAGCTTCCTGGTTCTCTTCCCTCCTTCCCCTCTCCCTCCACTATAAACTGTACAAATTGTTTGGGGTTTTGCTTTTCTATCTGACAAGATGAATGTGTTGTGAGTTCTGGGTGAACAAATATCATGGTGATAAGAAAGCCTTAGCAGCTGCTGAATAGGACTATCCTGGGCATGGATTGCAGTCTGTGTGTGCTGAGGTGGTTCAGGGAGCTCCAGACTGGCTCCTCTTCTTCACTGGAGTGTGGACAATAGTGTGCAAAGATGCTTGTTTTGTGGTGGTGCTATGTGGATCCTCTTGGTATATCAAGGAGGAGGTTTATTCCTCCTCTTTGGTCATTGGGGGTCATCATCATCAGGGTTTGTGGTGGCAGCATGCTTCATGTCTCCTGGGAAAGTCTGAGCTCAGCAGACTCCCTTGGTGCTCAGGGATATCTGGCTGGACCACCCCAGCCTCCAGCAAGCCTTCACCAGCAGTGAGATGGTGCCTGACCTGTGCTCTGAGCCCCACATGTCCTCTGCTGAAGCACAGGCTAAGTCTACTCCTGCTTTGGGAGTGTTCTATTGGAGCTGGGGAGAGGATGGGTTTTGGTTTGCTATGTGGAGATAATAGTGTTTTACCTTATTTACAGTTCCTCAGTTGCTTGGGTTTTTTTAATGTTTTTTTTTCCTAACTTTTACAAAATAAAGTTTATTCTTTACCAAGATGTTATTCAAGTATGATTTGATAGCTCTCAGCACCTTGGAGAACTTGCAGCCAGTCAAAGAACACATGCAAGGCACATGAACAATTGTTGCTCAAGAGGATGCATTATTTTTAAGCTGGCTCTTAAAGACAGATGGGCCAGTAACAACAAGGCTGATGGAGGTATCAATGAACTTTGATTTTTCTGATAAACTCTCGAAATTGTAGTTGACTATTAACCAAATCCTGTGCTGTTCAAAGTGGTCTCATAGAGCAGGAGGTTAATACTAAGCCAGCAACCTGTGGTGTACCTTGCACGTAGAAGGAAAGGAACTGATGTGCTCTGGTGGAAAAGCAGTGTCAGAAGCACTGATCTGAGAGGATGAAGCTGTTCTCTGAACTGCAAAAGTGCTCTCAGCAAGTTGGGGCTGTGCAAGGTAGGACAAGGAGCAGTGTTTTGGCTTGAGGGCAGATATGCAGCAGGGGTAGTCCAGCTCAGTTTTATTGCTGTGGCCTTTGACAAGCCCCTCTCTGCTGCCAGGGCTGTTCCTCCAGAATGTCCCAGTTCTCCCTGCAACTCCCCAGTTGCCAGGAGCCTGTAGAGCTGCACCACCCATAACTGCCAAGGAGCAGCAGCGTGAAGGAGCAGCACCTCTGGTGCTGTACACTCACCTTGTCCCTGTGTATATAGCTGGGGCAAAATGACTTATGGAGCAGCTTTTGGGGCAGATCTGCCCCTTCACGTTGGAGAGATGAGCCTGTCTCCTCTGTAGCTGAGTCTGAATCTGGCAGAAGAACATCTGAGCTAGCAGCAGCAGACCTGAACAAGGGGAAGAAAGAGTCACGCAGAGCAGGGGAACAATCAGACAGCAGCAACTTTGGCTGATTGGGCTTGTTGTTGATTGGATGTTCTCTGAAGTCAAGGAGAGGGGTTTTCTCTGGAGGGTATTTCCACCCCCTGCAGTGTCCATTTTGGCTCTACAAGCAGTGTTCTTGGCATCTGAGAGGCAAACCCCAAAATGAAGGTGAGAGGAGAGAAGCAGGAGAGCTCCGACAGCAATGAAGGTTCAAAGGGGGTAAGTGTACTGGACTCCATACTTCCAACTTCAGCCTCCCACAGACATGCTGAGATCTGCAAGTACTTGTAGATGAAGGAGAAGAGCAAGCTCTTTTGGGCTAACATACCCAGAACTGCTCTTGCAGGGAGAGCACAGATCCATATGTTCTTGAAGCTACTTTGTGTTTGTCAGTAGCATCGTGTTGCAGAGAGTCTCCTGATTTTTGCTCTCTGTCTGAAGCTGACCTACCATGGAATTTCTGTGTGACTTTTCCCCTTCTGTGTGTGAGTTTTCTTTCCTACTTTCTAATCACTTGTAGGCTGCAGATGCTTCTGCTGCTTTTCCTTTCCCAGCAGCATTTCTGTGGAATCTTGCACAAGGCAATGGCTGGCTATGCCAGAGGCTTTCCTAAAAGTGCTGAATGTGAATAATTAACACTAGTGGCTCTTGTGAGCTCCTGGGATTGGATTAAGGAGAGGAAGGCAGCTTGCTTTTCAGCACCATTGTCAGAATGTCAACAGCCTACTTCTAGAAAATATAGCTGGAAGCCTTAGCTTCCTCCTGATTCTTATTTGGAGGCTGACTTGAGTTTTGATCTCCTGCAGTGCCTCAAACTCTGCAGATCTCTGGAGATGAGCTGCTAGAGCTTCTAAGGAGTGTAAGGAATAGGAGTACCAGCAGCTATTTGGGCAAATGCTCAATTAGGGAAATGGCACCTGAGTTGAATGTTGGGGTATAAAACCTTGTAAACGTGAAGGCTAATGATGGTGACAGAGAATTGTCTGAATGGCAAATTACTTTCTTGATGTAGCAGCAGTGAGGTATATTGGTGAACTATTAAAACAAAAACCAAACAGAAATGCTGCTCCTGTACCCCACAACCAAGCCCTCACTGAGCTACTTGGCTAAGTTGTAATTGCTTCTGTGGCAATCGGATTAGATCCATAAACAGCTTGATCCTGAAATGTGGGAGGCAGAGCAAGCTGGCATCTGAAAGCAGAACAAATGAACAGGAAAGGGATTTTGCCATTTGATGCAGAAATCCCTTCTCTTTAAAGCCTTCTTGTGCCAATATCCTGTGTTATTTCTCTAACCAATTTACATGTTGGGGGGAAAAAAGAATAATTGCATCCAATTTTTTTCCCTGCGGGGTGGTGCTTTAGGCATGATAACTTAGAAATTATTCATCATCCAAATGATCCATCAGTACCAGGAAGGAGTGGAATGAATTACTGTAATGACAATGTGCAAATTGAGCAGAACAAAACGAGTTATAATGAGAACAACCCATTGGGTTGCTAACATGAAGTGAAAAACACAGGAGGCAAGTCTTAGGATGGGGGGTTTTTTGTCATCTCTACTGAATTCCATTTATGCCAAAAAGCTCAAACCTGTTTCTAGGGTGGTGTTTGTGTGTTTTCTTTCCTCTGCAGAAAATGACACTGGTGCTTGCACTGGTAGCTCTGGTATCTGCCTTTGGATCTTCTTTCCAGTATGGCTACAACGTGTCTGTGATCAACTCTCCAGCCCCGGTAGGTTGGGCTGTGGACTGGACCATGGCCTGGGAGGAGGTGGCTGCAGTGTAGCAGCAGGTTTTGGGTGTTTGTACAAGGGGCTTGTACTTCTCTGTGCTTTGAATCACAGGCACCTGATGGATGAGAAGTGGTTCCCCAGGAGAGGACAGTGTTAAGGTGTTCAGACTTCACCCAGCAGAGATGAGGCATGAGGAATGTCTTCCCTTCTAGAAAGCAGACAAATCCAAATGGCAGGATAACTTGTAGTAGGAGTTATCATCTAGTCTAGGCTTCTCTATTCCTCTTTTGTATTCATTTTCCCACTCAACCATTCTGTGTTTTATCAAGACATTTGTTTAAAGCTTTTGATGGTATCTGTTGTCAACTACTTACTGTGCTAAACATGCTCTCTATTGCATTCCAGTACATGCAAGACTTTTACAACCAAACCTACATTAACAGGCATGAAGTGCCTATGGACAGTGGCTTCCAGACATTCCTCTGGTCTCTTACTGTGTCTATGTTCCCTCTGGGAGGCTTTTTTGGGTCCCTCATGGTGTGGCCTCTGGTCAACAACTGTGGCCGGTACGTGACAGTGATGTTTAAGATCCTTCACCAACAGGCTGCTGGCTTCAGCTAAGACTTGCTTCCCCAGTCACTCCAAGAATGTAAGCCCATCAGGAGCACCCCTGTGCCTCACACACCTTGATTGTAAAGTAGATGTGCTCATGATGAATTGCTGGCCTCAGCAACACGTGTTGTCCCACGTGTAGAAGAATGTAGATGGCTCCAGCATGGTCAAGGCCAGGCTGTATGCTGGGCTCTGAGCCAGGCAGAGAGCAATGGGGAAAGGCCTGGGCTGGGATCACAGAGCAGCTTCAGCTTTCCTGACAAACTGCAGTTCTTTCTTGAAGCCTTCAATTCCCTGCAGGAACAAAAGGAGACAACCACCTTTTCTCTTTGATTAGCCTTTGGGATGGTGATTCATTTGAGTTTTGGACAGCATACCACAGAGGGGATTTATGTGCTATTGGGGCCTTAAAAAACCCCAAACAAACTCCAAACTGAATCTGTCTCCTTCTCTGTTACCTTGCAGAAAAGGCACTTTGCTGATCAATAACCTCTTCTCCATTGGTGCTGCAATCCTTATGGGAACCTCAGAGCTAGCAAAAACCTTTGAAGTCATCATCCTTTCCCGTGTAATCATGGGAATATATGCTGGTAAGTGAGAGCTTGGCTGCTAAAGGGAGAGCAGCAAATACATTATTAGCTGTGTACAGGCTTTTTTGCTCTCACAAGGGATGGTTTCCCAGCTAGCCCATTTTAGCTATACCAGTGCAGCTCTTGCCTGAGTAACAGTTGACATCTGCATGTTGCAGAAGTACTGAAGAGCTCTAGTAAACAATGGCCATGAGGCTGGGACTGAAGATGTGCAGAGGAGATGTGTGTCTGTAAGTGCAGCTATCCTCTGCAATAAGCATCTGCCAGGCACTGGAGCTCCAACAGCTTGGAAACCTGCTGATGGGCAGCTGTTTTTTAAGCAGAGAGGTTGGTTTTTGTGGGGTCTTCTTGCTCTATAACATAATCAGAAACAGAGTACTCCTTTTAAATCAAATCCATTGGAGACAATGCCCAGATCCAATAATCTAGTCCTGGACCTGACTGTTCTTCCTGCAGGAGAAAAGAAATGTTAAAAGGGAGAACAAAGGCTTCAGAGCCACTGGATTTACTGCAAAGCTGGTGGGAAGCCAAGGAGAAGGGTCTATGGGAGTTCTGGTACAAGCAGCTCTGTTAGAGCTCCAGGAATATGGAACAAACAGAAATCCAGCCTGGCTGGGTACCCTATGGACTACTGTGCTGAGTGTGTGCAGAGTCAGGCTCCTCATTTGGGCTTGCTTAGTTGGCTCTGGGCTAGTGAGACTGCCAATGCTCCATGGCTTAATAGTAAGTTGGGATAGCCTGGGAAGATAAAATGAGAAAGCAAGGAACTGACATAGGAAAACAACTCATGTGTCACATGCAGCAATTGGAACTGGTGAGCTAAGGCAGGAAAATGATCTAGTCCAAAGGTGGTGGTATGGCTTTTGACTCTCCTAAGCCTGCCAGCTGCTCTTAACATTGGTCCTCTGAATAAATACTGAGAGAACTGTTCAGTGTGATCCCTCTTCCTAGTTATTTATAACTGACAGAAGAATCTGGACTGGCTGTCCTGGCTTGCCCTTCACAGCTTGATCTCACTGGAGCTGTGGACTTTGTGTCTGAGGAGGGAAGGTGCTGAGCCAGGGCAGCCTGCTTTGTGCTCTGGGAGCATCCATGCCCTTCCTTCCCCACAGGACAGCACAGCTAGCACTATTGGCAACCCTGCTGTGTACAGGCCCCTCTGGCAGCCCTTGATCAGCACTGTCTGAGCAGTTAGAAAGCCTCTGTTACTTGAATGCAGTAGTCCAGGAGTCACTGCTAGCATGTTCTAATCTGGGCAATTAAAAGGCTGCTTATAGTGCAAACTACAAACACTGCACCTCCTGAGTTTAGTTTAGAATGTCTTCTAGTTGCTTTAATGCTTGTTTCCATGCCTTTCAGATAACAGCTTGATCACCTTTGTAAATCCAAGCTCCTGCAGGCTTAGGAACTTTAGAAATGTAAGATAAGATTCTCCTGTGGTCATTTGACTCCAGGAGTTTGGGTTTGGCCTGCCAGGATTTACAGTGTCAGGCTGGGAGCTGGCAGCTCATGGGGGTTACTGTGGGTAACATGCAATGTGCCTCAGAATAACCTGTGCCCTGTTTGAGGAGAAAGAGCTGCTCCAGCATGCTGCCTGCAAGAGATCTCAAACCAGCAAAGCTCTCTGCAAAATGCTACTGAGCAATTCAAGGAGCCAGCAAGAAGTCATATCCTCCCCACCCTGCCTCAGCTTCTTTGGATCCTGATTTCATAGAATCCTAGACTGGTTTGGGTTGGAAGGGAGCTCTGGAGCTCATCTAGTCCAACCCCCTGCAGTGGCCAGGGACATCCCCAACTAGAGCAGCTTGCCCAGAGCCCTGGCAAGCCTCACCTGGAATGCCTCCAGGGATGGGAACTCAACTCTTTTGGTTTAGAGCAAGGAGAAATTCCTGCCTTACACTTTGAGTTTGTTTCCATACCTGAGGCAGTAAACAATTTTTCTTTTCTTTTACTGAAGTGCTTGGCAGACCCTGCCAGCAGAAAGCTGCTTCTAGGAAGATGGACACTGAGAACCCCCAAATCATGTGCCAGCTCTGTAGGCAGGAGAGGCTACTGCTAGCCTTCTCATGCTCCTAAGATGCTTTGCTGCTAAGTGATGGAAATGCTTAGACCCTCAAAGAGCCTCAATGCCCACCAGAAGGTGTGCAGATGGCACTCCCAAGGCCCAGCATACACATGTGGCTGGTTCCCTACTGTATTTCAGTTAAAAGGGGTGACACAACCCATGATGGATTTTGTGGAGATGTCATGTGGGTTTTATCCCATGTTCCACTAAAGAGTAAGGAAAATGAACACAGCTTATTCCTAACCAGAAGATGACATGAAATCTTTTGCTGGAGCAGAAGGGTTTGAGTGCAAGGCTTCCATATGTCCTGTGGTCCAGCAGGGATCACTTTGGTCTCACGTGGGAAAAAAGTATCTTACTGAAGGTGGTGAGTGTGCTGACACCAGGCAGCTGTATGTCTGACATTGTTCTTGAACTTCTAGGCCTGGCTTCCAATGTGGTTCCCATGTTCCTTGGAGAAATATCCCCCAAAAACCTGAGAGGTGCTGTTGGGGTAGTACCACAGCTCTTCATCACCGTTGGGATCCTTGTAGCTCAGATCCTTGGTCTCAACAGCATCCTTGGGAATGCTGAAGGTAAGGCCTTGGCTTGGGACTTTTCTGTGGGCTCTGCTGGGGAAAGATGTCTCACAGTTGCCTTCTCCTTTGTTGCAGGCTGGCCTGTGCTGCTGGGGCTCACTGGGATCCCATCACTAATTCAACTCCTCATCCTACCCTTTTTCCCTGAGAGTCCCAGATATCTGCTGATACAAAAGGGCAATGAAGAGCAAGCACGGCGAGGTATAGCAGCATCCTTTAATGAGAGGAGGGGTGGGATAGATCTAACTGTAGGACTTGACTGACAGCAACCAAAAATGAGGCAAGCATGATATCCATCACTGGGATGTTGCTGGTAGATGGAATTCCTGCAGCACTGCTCCTTTCTCTGCATATGTGAATCCCTGACTGCTCCCCATGGAAGCACTGCTGCCCGTGGCTTACCTATTGTTCTGTCTTGGTCTGAAGCAGCAGAGTTCACTGGAGCTCTGCTCTCTGGGGACCATAATTCACCTTCCTCTTCCAACTAGCTCTGCAGAAGCTGAGAGGCTGGGATGATGTGGATGATGAGCTAGAAGAAATGCGCCAAGAGGACCTCTCAGAGAGGGAAGAAGGACAATTCACTGTCCTCAGCCTGTGCACCTTCAGAGGCTTGAGGTGGCAGCTCATCTCCATCATTGTCATGATGATGGGCCAGCAGCTCTCCGGGGTTAACGCGGTGAGTGGGAAGGCACAGCAAAGGCCAGCAGGGAGACTAATGAAGGGATGGGACTTGAGAGTGGATGATGTGAGGCAGTGCTGGCACAGCAGATGGAACCTAGGACACAGGAGTGTCCCTTCAGCAGAGATGCTGGCTCTGTGTCACATTGTGGTAGGTTGTCTCTGGCCTATGTTGTGCCTTTGGCCACATATGAACACTGCTGTGGTTTTACTGCAGGTCTTCTACTACGCAGACAGTATCTTCGAGTCAGCAGGTGTGGACAAAAGCAATGTTCAGTATGTCACTGTGTCAATAGGTGCCATCAACGTTGTCATGACTTTGCTTGCTGTAAGTTTCTCTTGGGGCTCTTCAAGTTCTAGCTCATCCCCAGGTTCCCCTGTCCACTACTCTTTCAGTTGGGTTATGTTATTTACACACACTGTGAGCTGCTTGGCACAAAAGATGTTCTGCAGTGTCCTTGGCTTGAAGGCAGCTGTGCTGAAGTGATTAATTACAATGATTTCTGCTGTACATCAGAAGTTTTCAGTCTCTGGTCTCCAGGCTGATGTGTTGTTCTTTTGCTGTGCAGTGTTACCATGCAGAGCTTCCACTTCTCAGCAGCACTGGGTGCTGAAGAATAGCCTTGCCTAGTGTGTTCACAGAATCACAGTATGTCAGGGCTTGGAAGGGACCTAGAAAGATCATCTAGTGCAACCCCCCTNACTAGTGTGTGTCTCAGTGTTATTGACACATCTGGCTTTTTGCAGTTCCTGGGTGACTTCCTGCCCGTGATCTATCAGTAGATGGTGGGAAAGTCACTGAATTTTGTTAAAGACAAGGACTACTTTAATAAGTGTTGCTGGAATAAGATGTGCTGTATCTCAGGAGCCTGGTTCCTCCCCCCCACTTCCATCTCTTTCAGGTTTTCATCGTGGAATCCTTGGGAAGGAGAATCCTTCTCCTTGCTGGCTTTGGATTGTGCTGTGTGTCCTGTGCAGTGTTAACTTTGGCCCTCAATCTCCAGGTAAGAAGCTGAATGGCTCAGGTGATCCCACCCTGGCACTTCCAGGGAACAGGTCATTGGTGTCTTTTGAAGTTGCTTCTTTAAGCTGGGTAGGGAGGGGACAGTATGAAAGGTACATATGTACCTACCTGATGAATGCTGCTTGCAGTACATCATCTTCATAATACCTGTTGCATCCATGTGTTGGAAGCAAAGATCCATGCCCAGGGATGCTATGGACATACCTAGAAATGGAGGGTGACAGTGGCTTTAGAATGCCTTTAAATCTTGACTAGTGCCTTGAATGTGTTGGTGGTGTTAAGATAGGAACCACATCAAACCTGTGATTAAATGCTTCACAGAGCACTGTCCCTTGGATGTCCTACCTCAGCATTGTGTGTGTCATTGTTTACATCATTGGACATGCTATTGGAGCCAGTAAGTATACACAGTCTGGTCCTGTCTCCTCCACAAGCTGGGTAAAGCCAAGTTTTATGTTCAGCTTCAAATCAAAAGCTTTGTGGAGATCAGATTTCTTCTCTGTATGGCCATGCACTTTGTTGATTGTCAGCTGTAGGCTTCTTTATATTCCAGTGGCTGGCTGTGTCTGGGAGGCAGGAGAGCTTCTGGCTTTCAAAAGGAAAAGCTTGTGTGCTTGTGCCTGAGATTCCCCCAATGAGATCTGGAGCAAAACTACTGTGAGACAGTGAGCTCTACCAACTGGGCAGAGATGTTGCATGCTAGCATCTGCAGGCAACAAATCAAACTGGAAGTGACTCAAATGATGGTGTGGTCCTGCAGATAGCTTTGCAGAAAGGAGGTGTGCAGATTAGAAAGAAGTTGCTCCCCACAAGGGTGGTGGAACACTGGCCCAGGTTGCCCAAGGAGGTGGTTGAGTTGCCATCCCTGGAGGCATTGCAGGTGAGGCTTGCCAGGGCTCTGGGCAAGCTGCTCTAGTTGGGGATGTCCCTGGCCACTGCAGGAGGGTTGGACTAGATGAGCTCCAGATCTCCCTTCCAACCCAAACCATTCTAGGATTCTATGATAGATGTGGAGATTGGTAAGGCTTTGTCCTCACTCAGCTTCTCAGTGTGGTGGAGTTGTCTGTTTAGCTTGGGAAGCCTTGCCAGATCCTTGCTGGATGCAGCAATGTGGTTTGGAACTCCTGAAGAAGTTCCAGTGGCAGATGGAATTACATACACCCTTTCCTGTTCCATTTATGCCATCAGGCAGATGGAAGTGCCAGGAGCAGGGAGATTGCTGGAGGGGGAATAGCAGGTCAGCTGGACCTGTGGCCTGACCCAGTTAGAGAGAACATGGTCAGCTCTGCTTGACATCCCACGGGGAGGCAGTGCAGGGCATGGGCTGCAGGAGCTGGGATTGTTCAGCCTGGAGAAGAGAAGACTTCAAGGGACCTACTAGTGACCTTCCAGGACCTAAAGGGAACTTCCAAGCAGGCTGCAGAGGGCCTGTTTGCAAAGGCCTGCAGGGAAAGGACAAGGGGCAATGGTTTGAAATTGAAGAGGAGTAGATTTAAACTGGATATTAGAAAGAAGCTGCTCCTCATGAGGGTGGTGGAACACTGGCCCGGGTTGCCCAGGGAGGTGGTTGAGTTGCCATCCCTGGAGGCATTGCAGGTGAGGCTTGCCAGGGCTCTGGGCAAGCTGCTCTAGTTGGGGATGTCCCTGGCCGCTGCAGGGGGGTTGGACTAGATGAGCTCCAGAGCTCCCTTCCAACCCAAACCATTCTAGAATTCTATGATTCTGTGACTGGTTCCCCTTCTTCTTCTGCCAACACCTGCATGGCTTGGGCTGCTTCTTTGCTTCTCTTTTTGGAAGAAGTACTGACTTGCTTAGTTGCTGCTCCTAGGGTGGTCTCTGGAGACACAGTTTGTGTTTATCAATCCTATTTGTGCTGGAGATAAGGTCCTGATTAAGGTGCAGCTATAGGAGAGAAGAGGTTGATTGCTCGGCTTAGGAAAATCACTTAGTTGCCCTGTTTTGTTGTATTTAATCCCTTATTTGATTTATTGAGCAGTAGTTTACAAACCATTGCCTGCCACTGAAATAACCAGTGTCATCTAGGATTCAGAGTGGGAGAATTGCCAAACATACAAGTCCTTTGCAGGTCCAATTCCCTTTGTGATGATCACAGAGATGTTCCTGCAGTCATCCCGGCCTGCAGCTTTCATGGTGGGGGGATCTGTGCACTGGCTGTGCAACTTCACTGTGGGCCTTGTGTTCCTCTACATGACGGTAAGATACCATGACATGACAGGGAATTAAAATGAGTGTCTTCACCCCTGTGCTCTCAGACAGAGCAAAAAAATCAATCCTGACAGCCACAAATGCTCAAGTTGGTGCCAAGTAGCTGTATGCAGGATTATACATTGAGGGCAAAAAATTGATGTTAATCAGCATTTTTTTAATCACATCTGTCTGTTGTACTTGCTTCTAAAGAAAGGAGTTATTTTTCCAGGTGGGTGTCTGATCCTGAAGTCAGGAGCATGGTAAAGATCACAAATTGCCCATCTTCCACTGGGAGCCAGTGTTAGCTTTTGATTGCTAGGTCACTAGTTGCAGCTGATCCTCCAGCAGTAGTGACCCATAAATCCATACAATTGCTGATTTTAACCTGTGCAAAGGGAGCTGGTGAGTTTAGTTGGGTTGATGTAACAGACTCTCACTCTGCTTTTCCAGTAAGTCCATGGTGGTTTGCAATAAATCTATGTTCATTCTATGTTGGGGATGTCCCTGCCCACTGCAGCGGGGTTGGACTAGATGAGCTCCAGAGGTCACTTCCAACCCAAATCTAGACTCACCCTTAACTTCTAGCACTTAAAATATGTGCACATCTCTGTGGCTGCTTTTTTTAATAGCTATTGCAGGGTTCAGCAATACTGGAGTATTCCTCTGATCCCTGCTCTGTCTGTTTTCATTGTCCTAGGCTGGCCTGGGGCCCTACAGCTTCCTCATCTTCTGTGCCATCTGCCTTGCCACTATAGTTTATGTCTTCTTTATTGTTCCTGAGACAAAGAACAAAACCTTCATGGAAATCAACAGGATCATGGCCAAGAGGAACAAGGTGGAGATTCAGGAAGATAAAGAGGAGCTTAAGGATTTCCAAACTGTCCCAGGTGGGCAGTCAGAGAAGAAAGGAATCTCCAGCAGTGAGCTGTGACCCAGCCCAGCATTTGGTTTTCAGGATTTGTTCAGTGGGAGAACAAATACATCATTTGCAGGAGGTCTAAATGAAGATCAGTATCAAACTTCCCACTGCAGGAGTTTCCAAATAAGCCATTGTGTCTTGAGAGTGTTCTCCATGTGAGTAATGAGCAGGATCATTCTGCTTGGTGGCACAGCCCCTGCCAAGGCAAGTCACCCATTCATGGCATTAGTCAGAAGGAAAATGCAATGTCATTCATGTATTTGAGGGTCCAGCATGGGTTATGCCAGGCTTTTGATGCTCTAAGGTTGAAGAGAGTGTCAATTGTTCTGAGACACCTGGTTAGATGGGCTGATAATGGTATTTTTCCTGTCAACTCTTGTCCTTCTTTTGTGTCCTTCAGAGGACAGCTAAAGTGGAGATGCATATCACTGTAATCTCTCCCCACCTGCTCACCCAGCTCTCTCCCAGTCAAACCTCCTCCTCTGCTGTTGCTGAGTCCTCCTTCCTTCAGGTTAGCAGTCATCCATCTGGCTGATGCTTACTCACAACCAGTTTAGACACATTTGTTCCAGTGGCACTCCAGTCTCTGAGCTGGTAAGCTCATTTCACTGCCTGGTGTTTACATTTCAGTGGCCAAAGAGCAAGAGTCTCTCTGTCATTCCTGTAATAACCCTCATATCCCTCCTCTGTCCCCATGGAAGCTCATTTGTCCCCCAGAGAGGGACTTGAATTCAGGAAGAACCTCCCTGCTACCTCTAGGAGTCAAATTCAGGTTGCTGCCTGTGCAGTGGACTACAGGTTGGAGCCTGTGTTTGCAAACATGTCTTCAGCTTCTCACACTGAGTTGCTTAAATGTGTATTTTGAAACAACTCAGCTCTCAGGTACTTGAAATCACTTGCAAAAGTCTTCAGGTGCTTTAGAGCTTGGTCCTTCTGTTGGTTTTTGGTTGTGTTCCCTAAGGGCACTCTTCCACTGAAGGGTAAATTGGGTTGGAAAAGCTCTGAGTCTGGAAGGACTTGTGCTGGACTCTCAGAAGAAAGTGAAGTGCACTCTGATAGAAAAGGAGGATTTCTTATGGTATTTATTAATTGAAGGGCTTTTGGGGTTATGGCAGAATTTAACACAGAGAAATTCAATTTAATTCATTGTTATGTGGGGCTGTTTGTTTTGAGGGGGGCGAAAAAGCAGAATTGTTGAAGAGCCTGGCATGGATTTTGTGCTGTTGATGGAGATAGTCCTTCACATCATTAACCCTGGAAAATGAGTGGTATAGCTGCCCTTAAACTTGTGATGTTGATTTATTGAAAAAGAAGCTGTACTTTGTCTCTACATCCATTTACAGCAAAGAAGGCATGCACTGGTCAGAGCCCAGTGACTGCCCAGGAGCCACACTCTGTCCTGCAAGGGCTTTGTATGCCCTTTCCTGTGTGATACATCTGCTGGGGAGCTGGTGGAGATGTGCTGCTGAGAAATGGGAAGGAAATGTTCAAGGAAGATAGTGAGAAACTGAGACTGGGTGAAGGATGTGAGAGAAATATCATTGGAGAAAGTGACTCCTTTAACCAAAAAGAGCAGCTCTTTGGCACGTGGCAAGATCAATGTATAGAGACCTAAATTAAGCTCCTGGGAGGGATGTGGCAATCCAAGGTGTTGGACTGTGCCAGGTTCTGCTCTGTTCTTTGCCTCTATCCCACTGATGGATGCTTTGCTCTCTTGGGGAAATCACCTGAAAGCCTAGCAGGCACACAGGGAGCCTGTAGCAAGCAGAAGGAGAAACAAGCAAACAGAGTAAGTTTTCCTGTTTCCCCAGCAAGCAGCTGGGATTCTTCTGCTGCCTTTAAAACAACCCAAAACTTGAGGTCACTGGCAGCTGGTGTCAGGCTCCAGAAGCACCCCCCCTAAGAGGCTCATGGAGGTTTCTCCCCATGCTATGACATCTCCCTTCAGTTGCCCTGCTTTGCACAGCGCAAGCGCCCGAACAGCTGCAGGGCTGAGGACTTGGCTCCAGAGGTTCACATGAGTCAGCCATCCTACAAAGCCATTGGAGAATGTCCCCAGAAGAGTGTCTCTCTCTTTCCCAAGCACAAGTATCCCTCCAGCTTGGCTCACATAACCCTTCTGGATACTTTTTGCTTTACCAGCTGCTCCATTGAGCCATACATTTGCCATTCCAGACTGGGAATCCCATGCCAGGCAGTAGTGCAGCCAATCTCGTGCCTCATGGTATAGGGGGAAGCTGATGAAATGGCCTCCTACCCACAAGCCCACATCTGAGCCCACGGTCATCACTAGCTCATTATTCCTCTCCTGTGTGGAGTAGGAGAGAACAGTGTGGCTGCCAGCTGGCTGGGCTTTGCTCCAGCAGCAGAAGGTGAAGGCATGGAGAGACATGGCACGGAGGGGATGAACGGTCACAAAACTCTCAATGTTCTCCACAGGGAAGTAGAAAGCTGGGAAAGTGCTGGATTGAATACCTGAAATGACCAAAAAACCCAACTGTTACATTTCCTGCTGTGCTGATAAACCAGCCCAAATCCTGAAGAAAACACTCCCAGGAACTGGCAGGGCTGTGGCAATCTTAGGTGCCTTGAGCCATAGTTGCTGGTGTGTGTTGTACCAACAGGGAAAGGGCTTGATATGATGAAAAGCTTATCTCCCTCACCCAACTGTGTGGGAAAACCACTTTTCTCCCTCCTCTTTCTCTTTTTTCATCTTGTGTAAAATGGAGATGATGATGATGATTTATCCTAGGGTGACTGAGAGCTTGAATTCCTCACTGTTTGTAATAATGTGCTTACATATTGCAAGAGCAAGCTGCAGTTGCTGTGAGAGTAGTTAGATCAGGGGTAGCCTTAATGATGCTGTAGCTGAACAGTTTATATCAGCAGATCTAGGTATGGGACAGAATTCTGCCTGCAGATATCAATCCCAAACCTGTTAATGATTTAGGCCACCCAGGACAGCTCTTCATCCTTGCAAGGTAAAGATGTGTGTTTCTTACCTGTGTGGCTCACTCCATCCAGCAATTCTCTCTTCATGTCTTGGAGCTGCACCTGGATTTGTTCCAGTTTGAGGCTGATTTCTTCTGGCTGACATGGTTCTAGAGCAAGCAGACAGCTGCGTTTACAGAAGGCCAGGACCTGCACATGGTAGATTTTTCTGCTTTCTAGTTTGGAGAAAAGCTTTCTTTTACAGTGCAGCACCTTTCCCTTGGCTGGGGCCGTGCTGCCTGCTGCTGATTGCCTTTACCTTGGGTGGCTTGGGCTGGGAAGGAGGACTCGACCAGGCGCCCATGGAGGGGCTGAGCGTGCCGGTAGTCGTTGCGCAGTGTCCTGTTCTCCCAGTCCAGCAAGGTGTTCTCCAGGAGGCTGATCTGTGAGCAACACAGGCTAACAGCAACAACAGTTGCACCTACAAGTGCAGTGTAGATCCTGCACCTTGAGATTAACCCTAACACTTTGTGATGGAGGAAGCTGCAGGGTCTCATGCTGAGGATTAGCAAGGGAAAGGAACAGAACAGGAGGGCTCTTAGCAGCTAATTGATGATAAAGATATTTTATAGAATCATAGAATCCTAGAATGGTTTGGGTTGGAAGGGAGCTCTGGAGCTCATCTAGTCCAACCCCCCTGCAGTGGCCAGGGACATCCCCAACTAGAGCAGCTTGCCCAGAGCCCTGGCAAGCCTCACCTGCAATGCCTCCAGGGATGGCAACTCAACCACCTCCCTGGGCAACCTGGGCCAGTGTTCCACCACCCTCGTGTGGAGCAACTTCTTTCTAATATCCAGTTTAAACCTACTCTTCTCCAATTTAAAANCCTGGATGGAGATTTTGCTGCTGTTGTGTAGCATGCTGCTTCCTCACAAAAGCCTATCCCCTGCCAAGAAGAATATTTGTTTTTCCAATGAGAACACACTGTGATCCTCTACTACTATCATCTCCACTTGATCTTGCTCTTCTAGAATGAAATGTTTCTGATGATGCTTTTTCAGTAAGGGAGGTGAATCACTCAGCAAGACTCAAGAGTAGGGTTGTTATACTTATGTTACTTGTTTCCCTGCTAAAGCAGAGAGAAGGGAATCCTGTCATGTGATGATATTCAGCTGCTAGGACAAGTGAGGTTACTGCCCAGTGCTCCTATGCACTCAGCAAAGTTCTTTATAATCTTCTGCTGGAGCCTGGACAAAGCCTCTCCTGCCACACAACCAAAACTCACAGCAGGCCACATCTGGAATTATCCAAGACAGGAAAAAAATCCAAGATACTCTTCTAAAAATAAGCCAATTATTCTCTAATTGCTCTAATGTTAGGAATGGCTCTTTTATGGGTTTTTTGGACTCTTTTGCAGTAGTGTTTGCCTTGTTGATTGTTGATTCTGCCTGGTCTCTTTCTATTTATAGTGCTTCACTATGGTTGAGCTTAAGTGAGCAGAGAGCTCACCAGACCTTAGGTAAACTGTTGCTATCCAGAAGCTGACCCTTGCTGTGGTGTAGCATCACAGCTTCACTACACCCACCAGTAATTCCAGGTGCTTAGGAGTCTATCCTAAAAGCTCTGTATGAGAAATGCCCTATTAGCACTGTCAGACTGTTCCCAAAATCACTGCAAGACAGAAAAGGAAACTTGTGTGAAAGGTGAAGCATGGAGGAGAGAGAAGCTGCTCTGGTAAAGGGTTATCACTTACCTGTGTGTGTGACAGGACAATTGGAGAGTGAAAGATGGTCCAGATGACACTCTCAGAGCAGGGTGGGGTTGTTAGTGAGCCCTGGTACCTGTAGAAGTGGGAGAGGTTTTCTGGCAGCATGGCTTGGACATCCAGAGAAAGGAGCTGTGTTGATTGACCTCAAAAGGAAACAGAGAAGCAATAGTAACCATTAATGGGGAATAAAGAGAAAGGTGAGAGCAGTGTTGAGCTGGGCTTGGCAAATCACTTTGGTGTGTTAGACCTTTGGTAGAGCTGGATGGAGATGGTTCCTTTCAGTGGAACTAGGATTTGTTCTCCCAGTAGCTGTTAGTCCTCTGCAGCAAAGCAACTGTTGTCTGTGTTGCATAGACCTACCAGGAGAATGTTTAGTGCTGCCTTGAGCATCTTGCACAGCACCCTGCTCTGTGGGCTGCTCTTTGATACACATGAGCTGCTGTTTGATACACATGGGCAGGGAAGGTGTGAAGCTGTGCATGTAACCACAAGCAAAGCAGCAGCAAAATATCTGTCCCCAGACCCAGCATTCACATACATGCTTTGAGAAGATCAGGGATGGAGAAAGGCATTCCCAGGTCTTACCTGCAAACCTGATTTTTGCCAGTTTGGAAATGAATTCACTGTAGTAGGTGTTCTCAAAGTGCCCATCCTAAACACAGGATAGAAACTTGAACAAATGTTAGTGACCTGCCTGTCCTTCTGTGCTAGTCATCACCTTGGAGGACTAAAGGATGAGTTGGGAGCCAAACTACTGGGAGACAAATACTACTGCAGATCTCTTGAGACTGGACAACCCTAGGCGTGATAAAGGTATGTACACACAGATCTTGGGTAGGATAGTGAACTGTGAGGATCCTTTTTCACCGCTTCTAAATCCACACAAAATCAGTTGTTCCCAGTTGCAAGGCCTGGAGGAGCAGCAGGGAAAATCCAGCTGCATACCTGGTAACACACCTGTGCTTCATATGGGGCAGATTTTTCTGGGGCTCTCAAGCTGTACTGGCTGGCATTGTGTTAGTCCCACATGACATAAGAGTGTTCCCTCAGCAAGTTTGTGGATGATCCCAAGCTTGGAGCAGTGGCTGGCACCCCAGGAGCTGTGCTGCCATCCAGAGTGACCTGGACAGGCTAGAGACATGGGCAGGGAGAGACTGAATGACATTTAACAAGGGGAAGTGTAAAGTACTGCAGCTGGGAAAGAACAAGCCCATGGATCAGTACAGACTGGGAACTGATGTGTTGGAAAACAGCCCTGG
>VWZO01015553.1:61916-75835 GCA_013396975.1 Bucco capensis
CTCCTGCTACAGCTCAGAGTGGTGGCAGACAGCATCTCTTAAGGCAGATGTGCATACCTACTCGAGGCTGCTCGTGTCTGGACCTGCTGAGACTGTGATAGTAGTACAAAATGGTCACAGGCTGGCCTTGCTCAGCAGCCTGGGCATCAAACTTACCACATATAGGAAGGCTAGCACAGCCAAGCCATTTGGTTTGTCTTTGGCTTCTTCAAAGCTGGAGTAGTCAGCTGAGTTGTAATGGACAATGTGGAGCTGTCAGAAGAGAGACAGTCATTTAGGAAGAAGTGATAAATGGCTTCCTCAGTGCAATAAAGGACTAAATCCAAACTGAAGAGTCATCATCCCACCTCCCGCTGCTTGTGGCTCACAGCACAGCCAAATAGACCTCTGTTTTAATAGGTTTGTCATGAGTGTGGAGGAATAACTCCATCTTTGAAGGATATTAGTGCTATTGCAAAGGCTTTACTTAGCCTCCTGTGCCAGCAGCATCAGGCTCAGCCTTTGCATTGCCCCAAGCACCTGCACCGAGGGCAGCCCTGTTTCTCCCACTTGCCCCTGCATTGCTGTCTGCAGGTTTCATGAGCTGCAGCTTCCCCTTTCCCCACTGCCAGATTTGCACCACATCCTCCCTCCAGCCCTCTCTGCTCACAAGTACCTCTGCAAAGTATCTCATCCCATCTATGGTGTGCTCAGAGCCACTGGTCTCCAGGTCCAGGCCCCCCCAGTGCAGATGCATCTGTACAGCTCTGTAGACAGCTGGGAGCCCTCTGGAGATGGACATGGTGGGTGGCAAATCAATCTGAACTGAAAAAGAGGAGTGGAGACAGCAGTGGGTGCAGCCATGCCCATTCTTGTAGCTATACTTCCAGTGCTCAGTGCTTTCTGNTATACTATACTATAATGGAGACTATACTGGAAGTAGCTATACTTCCAGTGCTCAGTGCTTTCTGCCAGTACTGGTATAGTCATGTTCAGGGAGAAATGACTCCAGTAGGTAAGGAAAACCACTGAAGCTTAAAGCTAGATGTGCTTAAAATCCTTGCTGACCTCAGGCTTGTGCACCACAGAGCCCACAGCAGGCACAGAGATGACTGGGCACTAGCTGTGTCAGCAGCCTCTCTTCTTCCATCTGAGCAGCTCTGGCTTTCCCTTAGGCAGTAATAAGAGTGCTTTAAAGCTAATTTCTTACCCAGTACATCACATCTTGCAAGGCTCTGCACAGATTTGTTTACCAAAGGGGGATAGAAACCAGCAAAGTGACTGGCCTCATCTAACCTGTCATCATCATTTCCAGCATTTTGGACTCTGTATCTTCTAGGAACAGGCATATTGGGCCAGAGCCCTGTGAGTTTGAGAAGGCTGGTTTAGTGCATGAAGGCTTTGGAGAGACATCCAGGTGGGATTTAGCCTGAGAATTGTACAGCTAGAGAGGAAGTGGAGCTGGTTTCTTAGGTGAGACATTTAGCCTTCAGCTCCTGAGAGCCTGTGAGGAGAGCCCTGAAAGGACAAGCGGCAATGGTTTTAAACTGGAGAAGAGTAGATTTAAATTGGACATTAGGAAGAAGTTTCTCCCCACGAGGGTGGTGGAACACTGGCCCAGGTTGCCCAGGGAGGTGGTTGAGTTCCCATCCCTGGAGGCATTGCAGGTGAGGCTTGCCAGGGCTCTGGGCAAGCTGCTCTAGTTGGGGATGTCCCTGGCCACTGCAGGGGGGTTGGACTAGATGAGCTCCAGAGCTCCCTTCCAACCCAAACCAGTCTAGGATTCTATGATAAATCTATCTCCTGTCTCTTTTAGATCTGCTGTGTGTTTTCTGATGGGACCTAGTGGAATATTTTCCTTGTTCCCCTGTCCCATCTCTCTGAAGACAGTTAGGGAAACCTAGGCTGATTTCAGAGGAGCTGTGAATAAGGACAGTCATTTGCCTCTGTGCTTTACTAAAATGCCCTGCATCAGAAAATCATTGTTTTGATGTTAACCAAAGAAGAGGAAAATACCCATGTGGAGCCAGGTCTGAAAAGCTAAAGCTGCAGGCATTCTTTGGTAGGCAGTCAGGGTAGCAATGCTGACATGAGAGTTTCCACCTGAATGTTGAGTTGGAATAGGCAACAAACAGGAGTTACAGTTTCCTAGCAATAGACTCACACCAGTCTTTCTCTGAAAGCAGTGTGTCTCATCATCTCTTTGCTCTCACACCCTGTTTCTCTGGTAGAGAGAGGAAGAAAGGACTGTGAGATTAAAGAACTACCAGTTTTGTTCCAAACACCTTCCTAAAAATACTCCTTCCCTCCCCACTGCAGCTCTTAGAAAACTCTCTTATTGCTCATCTGTAGTCCAAAAGCATGATCCCAACAGTAGCAGCTGATGAATTATTTAGGCCATGAATTACAGACTGCAGCAGGGGAACCCAAGACCTCCTAAATTAAAAGCCTTGCCCTCAGACTATGTGGCCAAAAGCAAAGCTTTTAACCTCTGCTGTGCTTCAGCTTCCCTTCCTGAGAGCTGAAATACCAGGGAGGGATCCTCTGTGCTGACAGCCAGCTAGAGCTGCTGCACAACCAAATAAACTCCTTGAACTCTATTCCCTGATTTCTGTTTTTCAGGCTGTTCTTTGTCAGCAATGACTTATTGAGCAGCTCCTCTTTGTAGGCAGAGAGACTGAGCAGGATGCTCCCTGTCTTACCAGAGTGCCCATTGTTGGTCATTGTGAAATTGCCCTGCAGAGGTCCATCATAACCACTCAGCTCCAACTGCAGCAGCTGGGGGTTGTACCTCACTTTTTTCCTCTGGATATCAATTGGAGATTGATGCTTGCCAGCACAGTCTGCAAAGTGCTTTCCCCAGTGCTCTTCATCCAGCTCCCCTTCTGCGTGGAGAGGAAGCAAACTGCTGTTAGTTCAGGAGTCAGCCCATTTGCCTCATTTGGCATCAGGGCATGTCAATCTAGTTGTTAGAACCCCAGGAGCTGCAGCAATAAAAGGTTGCTCTGCCTTCCCTAGGGTGAAAATAGACATTATTCTGTCTGCAGGATAACTGTGCTGCAAAATAAGAAACCTGCATTGCAGTAATAGCTCACTGATGGCTGGAGACTGAACCTCCACCAGGGAGAAGCAGTGTTCATCTAGAAATGGAGATTTAAATGGGTCTCAACTGCCAAAGGTGTGGAATCAAGCTCTCAAGCAATGTGAGAGTGAATAGGACCAGGGCAATAGGGGGAAACCTCTGCTTAGGGTTAGGAACTGGCAGCAAACTTGCTATTTTTAACTAGGGAGAGAGCTAAAAAAGGAGGTGTGGAACGGTTTCAATAAGTGGAACTTATGGTATGTTTTCTGGGAGAGAAGTGGTCTGAGGTGGCTCAGATAAAAAAAACACTTCTCAGTGATCTGTGCTGCATGGCATATGGCAATAAAATAAGAAGCAGGCAGTACTTAAAGCTTCTCTGTCCAGGATCATCCAAAGGGCAGCTTTTATTCCAGCACATTGGAAAGATTTCCCCCATTGTCTGAACCTAACTGGTCTGCCAATTCTGACAATGTGTCCAAAGCACACAAAGGAGTAAAAAAGGGGTGACATTGAAGAGAATCACTTTCAAGACACAGAGGCATCAATAAAGAGGAATAAATTAGCTGCTCTGTGGAGATCTTTCCCTAATGGAAAAAGAGTCAAGCTGAGTGTTGCTTCTGCAGCACAGAAAGGATGGGAGCATCTTTAGCAAACAGTAGCACTCCCAAAACAGCTTCATTTTGCATTACCTTTGTATGTCCAGTGCACTAGGTGAGAGCAGCTCAGATGCACCAGGAGCAGGTGGAACAAGGCAGCTGGGACCTGCATGGCCCTTGCTGTACCTGCAGTCAGAACCAAGGTGGGGAGGGCAAGCATAAACACCATTTTACTCCAGATCTGACCTTCCCAGCCCTCATCCCAGCCTTCTCCTCACCCATCCAAAGCAATAACAGCAAACAATGTCATGTCAGCTTTAAACACTAAAGGCACTCTATTGATCCGGAATACTGGGTCCAGCTCTGGAGCCCTTAACAAAGAAAGGCCGTGGAGCTGATGGAGCAGGTGCANCCTCCCTGACAGCCAGAGATGATGAACTCAGAGTCATCACCTGACCCCAGCAGCTATTCACTCTCTGTCTCCTTTTCTTGTCCATTCATTCCTGATGAGCAGGTAGCACATCTTCACTGCAAGTATCCTTAAAACAGTGCTTTGGTAGCAAAGCCACAGATCTCAAAATACTGTTCTGAAGTGTCCAACAGTTTCCTTGTTGCACAGAGGAAGGAGCCAAGGGGCTGGTTTTCAGAAGTGCTGAGCATTCATCATCTCATTAGAAGTCAAAATTGTAGACACTGAACTCCTTTGAAAATCAGACTTCTGAGGCCAGATTTAAAAGTGCTCCACAGGCACAAGCCTGGTATCTCACAGCATTTTGCATTCAACACCATCCCTAGTCACTGCAAATCTAGTTTTGAATGGGAGAGATCTGCAACCTTTGGAAGATTCAGAGCTCTCTTTAGGCTGTTGAAAGACACAGGCAGGCTACAAGATGCTGAAACCCTGAGGAAGTCAGCATCATTAAAAAACCTACAGGCATTCCAATAAACTAGCAAGTGTCAGATGTCTAAATGCTCTTGTGGGCTTCAGTACTTGCACTGCACATCTTCAGACACTTGGTTTCCTTAAAACATATCCCAAGCAAAGAATTGCCCAAGGTCCAGTTAAAAAGTCATTCAGGGAACAGATGATGGATCTGCTGCCTGCCTTTTCCTGTCCTGTTACTAGGCAAATGTCATTCCCTTTGAAAAGCCTTCTTCCCCTCCACCACCAACAGCACTTTGTGGCCATAAACTCATGGCTTAATAGCAAAAGGGGAGCAGAAATCTCCCTAGGAAGGGAATTTTCACCTGGCACAGCTTCCACCAAGGGCAGTACAGTTCTGCTGTTGATTTTAGGTGACAGGCAGCAATATGAAACACTTGGCAAGAAAGCTCACAGCAGTGAAATCTCAGCACTTCTGCTTGCAATCTGCCTGCCACTTGCAATTCTTGCTTTCAGCAATAAGGCATATACATAATAACAGCAACTCAAGAGGAAGAGCCATAGGTGAGCTGCAGATTTCATGTGAACTCAGGGTTCTAGGATTAGACTGTGCTGAAGAAAAGAAGCAGCATTTCTATTCAAACTCTTACTCTTTGCAAGTGAATTCTTACCATTAAAAAGCCTTTCCTGCTTTGTTCTTTTGTGCAGTGCACATTTAATCTTTGGGAGCTGCTGTAATATTGAGTTGATCAATGAAATATGTCTTTTTCCCCCTCTCTCCCCTGAAGAAGTCATTTATTCTGACAGTTGCACTGAAGTGTGTAGGGACTAAACAAATCAAACATGCCCTGCAATGCACTTCATAATCCTTGTGTATCCAGTTGGGTAAATAGGCTTTGAAACTAGCTGAGGGAGAAATTTGGAGGGTTTATACCTGTTTACACTCCAGGATTCCACACAGCAGCACATGAGGGTGTGAACAAGACTCAAGAACAGGAGGTTAGCTCTGCACCAGAGCATCCCTGCTGTCACCCTGCCTGGCTCTGTGTACCACGAGTGTTGCAGTGGATGTTAGCTGAGGACAGGCTGTTTCTCTTGCTTGTGCTTTATTGATTAGCTAGCCCAGTCTGCACAAAGGGTTTGAAATAAAGCCCATTTGGGAAGGCACTGGTGCCAGGAAACTGGAGGTGACAGTGAATTCATTTTTAATGGAGTTTTTGCAATATGCTAAAATTGTGGCATTTCACCCGACATCAGCAGGAGCTTGTCAAGCATTGCTTGTGGTTCTTGGTGCTGTAGCTCTTTTTAGTGTGCATGGTATTTAACCTGACTTGGGGCTTGTCTTTCTTAGATCATCTCTTCTGCTACCTCAGTAAAACTGCTAGAGATAACTATGAATGTAGTGCCCAGGGATTCCAGATATCATGGTAGGACCATGCTTGAGGCAAACTGCAGGTGAAGGAGATTGTAGGTCTAACAGGACTCATCTCTGCACCCAAATGTAGCTATCTCAGCCATGAATACTCTTGGCATGCTTTCTTCACAAAGGCAGGCTACTTTCACCCAGAGGCAGTTACACAGCCTCCCCCCTCCTCCCTCTAGAGCAGGAAATAAGCCTTTTATCCCACATCATTGCCTTCCATGTACTTCATTTTTGTCCTGATGGTTTTCCCTGACTCTCTGCCATCTTTTAAATCCTGCTTCTCCCAGGATTTTCCCTCTGTCCTCGCTGGCCTAAAGCTCAGCTCAAGTCTGACTTTCAGGTCCATTCTGAGCCTTGCTAGCCACAGGAAAACCTTGACATTGCACTGAAGTAGCTGGCTCAATAGCTCAGTGCTCCTTTGACCCAGAACTTGAAAGGGTTAACTCCTTTCTCCCTGAATCAGTGGAACTTTCATCAGAGGTTGCAGTAATAGCTGCATCACTCCCAAGTTCAGCAAACATTTGACCAGGAGCATGGTGTTTGATGTGAGATGGACAGATTGCCTTCTATCAGGCTAGCTAGGTTTTCCTAAGTGAGTCTAAAAACCTCTTCAGCTAAAGTTCTCTCTTAAGTCCTGCTGGAGAAATAGAAGTATTCAAAACCCACACAAGTTTGTTTGAAAGGCAAAAAGCAGCTAGTGCTGGTAGGTCCAAAGCCCTGAGTAAAGCTGGCTATAGCTGAGCAGGTTGAAACATGAGATCTTTTTATCCAACATTTCCTGTAATGTTTTTACATCTCCCTTCCAAAATTGGCTCTTCCTTCTTTCACTTCTGGGTTTTTTTCCCCCTTTTTGCCCCCTGGCTTTCACCTACATCTAGGGATCACAGAAGTCAGATAGGAAAGTGCTGGTATCCCTTTCTCCAGTTCACACAATCCCTTTAGGCTTCCTTCCTCCTGTATAATATTTTGCTATGCTTGGCTAAATTCACCTTGTACTGACATAAATTCAGGCACATTTGTGGATTCTACTGAAGCTTTGTGATAGCAATGGGCTTTGAGTCAGGCAGAGAGACACACCAGAGGTTTACACCAGTGCTGCTAAAAGCAGGATTTGCCCATTTTAAAGCAGAGAGGTTTCCTCTGCAGATTCCATTTCACGGTCTAACAGATCTCAGTGTTAGCTACCTACAGCTCATTGTCAACCTAAATTTCCTTTTGCTCACTTTCAGCCAATTACTTTTACTTATAGCTATAGCCCTTGGATTAGCTTCAAATACTTTTCCCTCTTTAATGTTCATATCACTCCTGGGGTGGTTATCACCTCATGGCACCACGAACATGAGCAACCTTTCCCTCACCATCTCCCCAAGGTGGCAAAAAGGACAATGTGATGCTATTAAAAGAAGAGAACATGGTCAAATAATCCCTCTTCATTTTGATTTCCAGGAAATAGAATTACAGTTCTTGTAAGGTTGATATAGGTCTGCTCTACAGACTTTGCTGAAAGCCACTTAGTGTTCTGGATCTCTGCTTGAGGCTTGGAAAAGGAACCACAAGGGGAAGGGAGGATTAGGAAAGGGCAGGTCAAGCTTCCCTCTGCATTTAATGTGAGGTACACAGGAATCTGAGAGTGGGGATCAAAGGAGTGCTGCTGAGAGCTGACCTGGGAGAAATTTTTCCATCATACCAGAGCTCTATGCTGTGGATTGGATGGTGGTGGGATAAAGGAATCACTCAGTGACAGGTCAGCATGTGCAAATACCTGTCCACCTTCTCAGACACTGGGTTATTAGTGTTTTATACATATCTGGACCTCCTTTCATAAAAACATTCATTTTGCTCCTGATCCCCCAGTGTAATTACATGCAGAGGAGGCACAGATACTGCTCAAGCAGTGCATAAACAAAGAAGACCTCAAGCCCCTTAGCAAATAAACACTCTTCACAAACCAAATAATGGCTCTGGAAATGTGGCTATTGCCCACTGCTGGGTAAGCACTTTTCCTTTCTTATTTCAGCTGCATTGTGTGTTGAGCAGCTGTGACATCCAGTGGCCAAAGACAATAAGGTTGGGTTTGGTAGGGAACTCTTCCTAAGTGGTAACAATAACAGAGCCTTTCCATTGCACTTCTCATCTTCAAAGAGCTGTACAAACAGTAATTCATTAACCCCTACACAAAGCAGTGGAGCAGATGAGTATAATGACCCTAAAAGCATGACCCACAAGCATGGCAGCCAGCTCTCTAGGGAGGTGAAGAGCCTGCCCTAGGACCTTCACCCAGCACTGCAGAAAGAGCTAAGGGATCAGAAATGTGCAGCTCAGTCAGCATCTGAGGCCATACCTGTTAGAGATGCAATTACTTCACATCTCATAGAGTGGAAGATCCAGGAAAGCATGTAGAAGAGATGTGTCTAAATCAGAGTTTTCCACCTTTAGCTTCCTTTCTAGTCTGTCCAGAGAAATAGCCTTGATACAGATGCTGTGTTTGATCTGGGTACCTTTCAGGTCAATCCAGACATGCCTGTTGCCTTTTGATTATAAAAGCAGACTCACTAGACTCAGAGATCCAAACTACAGATGCATCCAGCTTCAGAGATCAATAGCTCAGTTCCTGCTTTCCCCAAGTGCCCCAGTGTTTGCTTGCTGAGACCTGCAGTGCTATTCTGCTGCAGGCAAGGTCCATCTAGGGGCATCTAGCAAGAGCAGAAATGCCCACAGCCTCTCCTCTCCCAGTAGCTCAGCAGCACTGCACTCTGCCAGTGCAAGATAGGGGAAGGTAACAGGAGCTAAAGGAGATTCCCGTGAGAATGAGGTCGAGTTTTAAGGCAGGAAGACAACGTGAAGGAGATTTAAATCCTGTGTCTGTGCTATACCTGTTCTGTGGCAAGAGAATCCTGCTTGATAACTCTTGTGCTTTACATAGGTGTTATGCACTCAGGAGGAGAACAAATGAGTTCTTATTGAGTTATTCCTACTTTTCTTCGCCAGGTTTCCCTTCTAAAAAACCTCCTAAATACCAAATATAATTTCTTAATAGCTAATCAATTCCTAGCTTGCTTTCCCCTTAATAGCAGACTGTGTTTTGAGGGAAGAGGGAAGGATCTGCTCAGCAAGGAGCCTGGAACACCCTGTGAGAGGCAGTGCAAGGCTTGCATGCTGGCCTCTCTAAAGGGATTACTGAATGCTTTGGTCATGGTTTGAATGAGCAGCTATGGCCTTTGGATCCACAATTCCTGGCAATTAACTTCCAGCTGCTTTAAAAGCTTTTCAGTCTCACCTCAGATCACCACATCAGATCATGAGTTGCTGGGAAATGTGCTCCTTGGTCTCAGCATACTGATTTGTGCATGGGTTGCCTTCCAAATATCCCTTTCCCATCACCTGAAGATGGATGTAGTAGTTTCATATGTAGCTTAGCATTTACAGTAGTTAAGTAGTGTATATTTTTCATATTGCCCTAATGTTCCATCTTAAACAAAATACATTCAAAGTGTTCTGCCTAGCACCTGAGTGTCCAACACAGCTCTTTGTATCCTCCTGTGTGCTACATACTCACAGCTACACATAAAGCTGTGTCCATAGCATCTCTTGTCCAAAATGGCCAGTTAGCCTAATGTTACCTGCCCCTTTAGCATCCATTAAACCCCCTCTAGTGCTGAATAAATCACAGAGTAAGCTGTATGATAAAAGCATGATAGAAAAGGAGGATGAGGACCAAGAGAGGAGGATATAAAGTCAGAGGATGTTTTGAAAGCCATAACGAACCCAGAAGCAGCATTAGCCAGCCTCTGCCATTACATTACCTTTCCAATGAATGCTCCTTCAAAATACCACAATCTGCAGGGTCAGGGAGGAGAAGAAATCTGAGAGTGCTGAGTGCTGACTCCTGCATCCGATCGCTTTCCTCTGGAGAAGATCTTCCCTTGGCTGCAGTGACGTAGGAAGGCAGTCTGGAAGCCTCCTTCTTAAGGCCACTTAGATGGAAGATTACTCTTCAAAAAGAAACTTATCCAAACATAAACAGGCTGGCACTTGCAGAACTGTCAGAGCAGCTGAAGGTGATGCATACCCAGCAACCCAGACACATGTTCTTCAGGTGTTTTGTGAGGCACTGGGAGGGAAACAGAATTCCTTGAGTATCCAGGAAGCACTTTCAAGGTGCTATGAAAGCTGATGCCCTGGGATACACACTACACTGCATAATGGTTAAGTATATTAATGCAATGGCAAACAAGTCCTGATCTGTGGTGGTTCTGCTCCCTGCCTTGGCATTCTGAGCTGTTTGAACCAATGATTTCACACTATGCAAAGCTCTCAGCTCTCCTGCCCCACCACTTGAAAAAGGAAAGGCAAAGGCTGCCCTAGTCAGCTTCTGGGCTCATAAGCCCGTTGCAAGCATTTAAAAAACCTTACATATATCATACTCATCATTTTACCATGGCCTGTAAAGCCCAAGGAATGACCAGGCCCTGCAATGGAGGGGGATTTGGGGCATGAGAATTGTTTTCCATTTCTGGCTGCTGGATGCCTGTAAGCCAGACCTGTGTCAGTGGGTTTTTTTTCCCATCTGCTCCATCAGCATGTCTTGCTGATGTGTTAGTGTGCTTGTGTGGGCTGTCAAACTGGATCACTAGCTACACTGGCTTTATGTTTCTTGAAATTCTCTGTTCCCAGTGTCTGCCCCATTAGCCAAACATCCTCCCTCCCAAACCATAAAAGAAGTACACTACTTTAAAAGAGTGCACTGATTAACTGGTAACAGGCCCAGCTTCCCACAGAAGCTGATGCCAGCTTGATCTCATAGCCTTAGGGATGCACAGCTTTTTCTTCAAAGAAAAATCAGGCAGGATACATGACTGAGCAGTGGCATTTTCAATATCAGCTCTGACTTTTATTTTAATATGTATGGCATGGTGCAATTTGAAATCTGCTGATCCAGGAGAAATTGTACCAACACCTGAACAGTGCCAGACTTCTGATCATGGATGCCTGATCAATGCTGCCTCTAGCTACTGCAGTCCCAGTGTCTTCAGCTGCTCTCTCTCCAACAGACACACGATTCAGTGGAGCAGACATGGCTCTTGGCAGAGCCTCTGTGGCCAGACCCATGGATGAGTCCTGCCTGCCAGGGATGGGACCGTGCGAGTACAGGGAGATGCAGCTTCTCAGCACACAGCTTGCTGCTAGCAGGGGATATTTGCTTATTTTGTGCTGGTTTTGTGGTCACAAGGAAAGAAGAGCTCAAGTGGAAGAGTTTTGCTGGTCTCCTACAAGCCAGTCCTCTCTCACATCTTTTGGTTCAGCTGAACAGGAATACTGAGCTGCAAGAGACTTAGTGCTCAGCTTCCCAGGCCAGAGAGTTTGCTTTACAGTCCACTTCTGCTCAGCACTCAGCTAATTATGACCTTTCATAATGTGTCTTTTATTCCCAAAGAGCACTTTACCAATAGTGCACCATTAATCTTTTGCTCAATTACTACAATGTTGGCTTTCTGTCAGCCTTAGTCTGTCTTGTGCTCCATCTTCTCTAGCTCATTCTAAGACTCAGCACCTCTACCTGATTTTTCCATGCACAGCAATCAAGGGAATTTACAAAGTGCAAAAGTGGTGGAGCACCTCCACTCCAGCAGTTCTCCAGCATAAAAATCCTGGTTTATGATTTCCAGCACCTGATCACTCAGGAGCATGTTCTCGCAGGGAATGCTTTGCACCAGGAATGGTAAAGCTCCAGGATAAGTTAGGAGCTATTGCCACAGCTGCAAGAGGTAGAAAATTAAGTTTTGGGGAGGTTGGCACTGCACAGAATTATCTATAAAGAGACAGTTTAATTCCAAGGGCTTTGACTAGCTAATATTGTCTTAGCTGTGTGCAACCCAGCAGCATTTCAAACTGATTCCTGGCTGCACAGCTCACATGAATCTGCACCCCTAGAAAAGCAGAAAAAGCACAAACCCCCAGATTCAGTGTGACTACAGATGTGTTGGTTATACTACACTGTCACAAACCAGCTTGGGAGTCATGCAGAGGAATTTGGGGGGGAGGAGGAGGGGGGTCCTGTGTCAGCATGCTGTGCCAAGGAAGGAGGTCAGCTTGCCTTTGCTTTTTATTAGACTTAAAGCTTGCCTCCAGGGGATGTTCTCAGGAAGGAAAGAAAAATGTGCCCAGCAGAAATGATCAGTCATAGGCTGGAAGGGTGAGGCAGCTGTGCAGCAAACACAAACAGAACTAACTTTGCAAGCTACAAAATGGCTCTGTATGGCAAAGTCAGCATGAGCACTGTCAGACCCCTGCAGCATCTAAATCCCACCTCCAGGCTTGGGGAACTTCACAGGCTTGATATTATGTACATTAAATACCACTGAGCCAGGTCCCCATCAGCCTAAACACAGGCTGTTTAGTGCCAGGTGAATTAGGAGGAAACAAATGCAGGGGAATTGGGAGTCCCTATGGGATTATATGCATGTGTCTGGGCTCTGCAGTGTCCCAGCAAGACAAAGTGCTAATCTCTGCTGGGGGCTTGACACTTCGTGGCTGGGGATGGGGCTCTGCTTTGAACAGTAGCAATTAGCAAAAGTAGCAAAAAACCCAAAACAGTAGCAAAAGAAGGAGAAGGAGTGGAGCCTTGCCAAGTGAGGTGCAGGGAGCAGCAACTGGAGTGAGCATTGGATAAAGGAGTCCGGGAAGGAACAGGATCCCTCCACAGTGCCACAGCTTGGAACAACTCAGGTGAGTGGTCATGTTCTTATGAAACACCACGGCACGTGGTTCTCACTGAGTCCATAGAAAGTGGAATGCTACTTTCCAGGGATCAGAGAGCACGCAGTTCATTCAGTGCTTGGTGGTTCATACTTCACCATAATGCCGCAGACTAAATAATTAGCAGTGAATAATTTGAGTTTTTTCAACATCCATGGAGGGATTGGGGCTTTTTAGGAGCTTGAGTCACTCCATTTTGGCAAAGTCTTTCATTGAGCTCTGTTCTACTTTGTTATTTTTTGGTCACAGCACAGTTTTCAAGCATGTGTCTTGGGGCAGATCCAGGTAAAACACTAGAAAAAGGTTTTGTTCCTGTTGGCACACTAGTATCTGGGGTGCCATAACTGATTGTGTGAGTGTTCCTTCTCCACCCCAGGAAGTGTAACGGTGATTCACTTCAAAATCAAAGTAAAAATCTCTTGTATTGGTAATTAACCTTTTCCTAGAATACCACCCCCCTCGCTTCCCAGCCTTCCTCTTGTCAGCGTGCCACATTCTTGCTGGTGTTATTTGCTGTTTCTACATGTCTTTTAAACCCCTCCAGGGATGGTGACTCCACCATTGCCCTGGGCCAGGGCTTGAGGACCCTTTCAGGGAAGAAATTGTTCCTAACAACGTGAACCTCCCCTGGTGCAACTTGAGGCTGTTTCATTTCATCCTGTTACTTGTGTCTTGGGAGGAGAGCAACCCCCACTTCACTCCAACCTTCTTTCAGGAAGCTACAGAGAGCAAGAAGGTCTCCCCTGAGCATCCTCTTCTCCAAACTAACCAAACCCAGTTCCCTCAGCTGCTCCTCACAACACTCGTGCTCTAGACCCTTCACCACCTTCGTTGCCCTTCTTCGGACACATGGCAGGACCTCAGTGTCCATTGTGGAGTGAGGAGCCCGAAACTGAACCCAGGATTCGAGGTGTTGCCTCACTAGTGCCCAGTATAGCGGAACGATCCCTGCCCTAGCCTTGTTACACGTACACACACGTTCTACAAAGGAACCATTTCCTTTGCAGGTACAGCCCCAGAGGACCCTGCGTGTGTCACTGTCTCAGCGGCCCACACCCCGCCTCCCTCCGCTCCTCTCCGCACGGGTGGGCGGTGCTAGGGATGGGGCAGGAGGAGCAGTGCGCGTCCCCGCCCCTTCCCGCACGGGGATTTTCCACGAGGCACGGGCCGAGCGGAGCCGCCGCAGCACGTAGCGCACGC
>VWZO01015553.1:85783-131362 GCA_013396975.1 Bucco capensis
CTCTCCCTGCCCATCTCTCTAGCCTGTCCAGGTCATGCTGGATGGCAGCACAGCCTGTTGGTAAGGCTTTAGCTAAAGCCTTGATCTGACCAGGTGCTTCATGATGTCTTGCATCAGGTTTTCTAGGGAATGAAGAATGCTCAGATCCAGAAACATCCTAACTTGGCTTTTCTTTTTTGTTTGCTCCAAGGCTTTCAATGTGATCAATGGTGGCTCCCACGCTGGAAACAAGCTGGCTATGCAGGAGTTCATGATCCTCCCTGTGGGTGCTGACAGCTTCAAGGAGGCAATGCGCATCGGTGCAGAGGTCTACCACAACCTAAAGAATGTCATCAAGGAGAAGTATGGCAAGGATGCAACCAATGTGGGTGATGAGGGTGGCTTTGCCCCCAACATCCTGGAAAACAAAGAAGGTAGGAATGAGCTAAGTGTGGGAGAAGGTGTAACTGATAGCCCGAGAATTAAGAGCATAGTGTCCAGTATGAAAGGAAAGCAGGATCAATAGGCTTTAGGACTTCCTGCTGGTTCTTTGCTCTGCTTCTTATCCTGATAAACTTTCCAAGATACTTTACTGCTGTGGTCCAGTGGTAGGACCACAGAGCTGTTCCCCTGGACATCAATTTATGCAGCTTGACAAGGGTGCCTTTGACTTCAATGCTTTGTAACTGTTTCAGTCCTGTAGCAACTTAAGGGAATCTTGCCTGCTTCCAGTTGAAGGGAGGTGTGGGAATGTCTGCAAACATTGCAGGTTTCCCAGGAGTCAGTAGTCAAAGTTTGGAGTTGTTTTTCTGCTGACAGAGGAGGAAAACAATTTGAACTCTGCCTGGTAATGTGTGGGAGTGTAGGAAGACTTGCCTGGGAAGTTGAAGTTTTTGCTGCTCCTACAGCCAAACAGTTCTGTTTAGAAACTTTGTGGGGTCCTCCTTCCTCAGGCAGTTTGACTTGTGGGAAGAGAAATACCTGTTCCTGTAAAAGCCTGTGAACTGAAGATACCCAGCACCAGAAGTCAGGGTGTTTCTGAATCCCACAGTCATCTGCAGCTCTTGCTAGATCCCTAGCAGCCATCAGTGAAGATGGCCTTGAGTGACCATTACATTCCAAAGCATTTGTGGTGCTGCTTTTTCAGTTGGTACTACATTAACATCTTCAAACAAAACCACTTGATCTAGGCTTCCTACTGTAAAGAGTCTGGCTGATCCAGCTGCTTGGCTTTGAGTCAGGGTGATCAGGAGAGTCTTACTGCTTGTGACCATACTGAATTCCTTTGCTTGGACTCTGCTAAACAGAGTACCATAGTGGGTAGTATCCAGAGGCTCCTACTGAGTAGTTCTGTTCCCTCTTCTGCAGATAAATGTGCAAGTGGAGAAGAGGTAGAGGAGCATGTGGGCTGTGCATTACACTGCCTGTCAGGGTTTGGATGCCTACCACTTCCATGGTCAGCACCTGATCTGGAGCTAAAAGGGATTAAAGTGCAGTCACTACTTCTGCCCACATGCATAAAGCTGAAAGAGGATGTAGTATCGTCTAGTATTAAGCTTTTTGGGCTGACATATAGCCCTGCCTGAAGAGATTATGAATCCTGTAATGGTGTCTCAAGGGTATTACAAGCTAAAAGCAGTATTAAGAGTAATTTCTTGTTCCAGTCAGTTCAGAAGTGGGAGAGTGTTGAGAACCTTTTCTATGTAGCCTTTGGGCTTTCTGGAGGGGGATTCTTTGCCAAGTGAATGTACTGTTGTTAGTAAGTGAATAGCTTTGGAGTTAAGATACTCGGTGGGAACTCAAAAATACCACCCTGTGTTTCAGCTCTGGAGTTGCTGAAGACTGCTATCAGCAAGGCTGGCTACACTGAAAAGGTTGTTATTGGCATGGATGTGGCTGCCTCAGAGTTCTACCGTGATGGCAAATATGACCTGGACTTCAAATCCCCTGATGATCCCAGCAGATACATCTCTCCTGATCAGCTGGCTGACCTGTACAAGGGCTTTGTCAAGAACTACCCCTGTGAGTTGTTCATCAACAGGAAGCATGGAGGAAATGGCTGGCAGGGGTTGATTGCTGAAGAGGAGAGTTAGGATGCAGCTTCCCTTAAGGGAGAGGGATCAAGAGCAAAATAAACAGCTAGCCTTTTAGGAGTCTTAGGAATGTTCTTTGAGGGGGATGGTACTTGTCTGCAGTGCTTTGGTACCACGGTCTTCAAACAAGACCTTTCAGGGTAGCATTGTCTTAAAGCTCCTTGTATCCATCTGCAGTGGTGTCCATTGAAGACCCATTTGACCAGGATGACTGGGCTGCCTGGAAGAAGTTCACTGGCAGTGTTGGCATCCAGGTGGTTGGTGATGATCTGACTGTGACCAATCCAAAGCGTATTGCCAAGGCTGTGGAGGAGAAATCCTGCAACTGCCTCCTCCTGAAGGTCAACCAGATTGGCTCTGTGACAGAGTCCCTGCAAGCGTAAGTGTTCCCCTTTTGGCCATGCTAGGGAGGGGGATTGTGTGACTGAGGGAGATGAACATACAGGCCAGAGCTAGTGGAATAGAAATCTGTTCATTGTTGAATGGAGAACAACTGTTAAATAGAGGATATTGAGAAATAAACCTGTGCTTTCATGGTCTGGAGGTCATAAGCACATCAAACTGCTTCACTGAGTCTAAGCATGTGTAAAAGCAGCTCTGTCACATGATCCTGACCCTAACATGTACCCAAGGGTAGTTCTGTCTTGCCAAAGTGAGGAGTGTCTGCCACTTGGCAGCACCAGTAGAGCAAAGGCTGAGGGATGGTGTGGAACTTTTATCTGTCTGTCTCTTGTAGCTGCAAGCTTGCCCAGTCCAATGGTTGGGGTGTGATGGTGAGTCACCGCTCTGGAGAAACAGAAGATACCTTCATTGCTGATCTGGTAGTTGGTCTCTGCACTGGTCAGGTTGGTATCTGTAGCTGCTGTGAGATAAGATGGTGATGAAGCTATGCTGCACAGTCAGTGGGGTCTGCTCTGACTAAAGGCATGCATATTTGCCCTTCCTGTATACAGGAAGCTGATTTGTCTGATGGGAGTGTGACAAGGAAACATGTTATCTTGTGTAAACTCACCTTTAACCACTAATTTAAGATCTTAGTCAGCCCCACTGGGTGTATAAGGATTTGCTGATTGTGAAGCTGTAAGCAAATGAATACTCTATTGCCCCCAAGCCCTATCCTATTTGAATATGCAGATATTTAGTCTGTTGCTGAAATAAAGCTTGTGATTATCCTTACTACTTTAAACAGAGTAGAACAGTTTTGTGTAGGCATTTGTGGCCTTATTTCTGCTCTAGTTCTTTACTAACATTCTGATCTCTCTTCCAGATCAAAACTGGTGCCCCTTGCCGATCCGAGCGTCTAGCCAAGTACAACCAGCTGCTGAGGTGAGAATCTCAGGGGAGAAGGGGTTGAGGGTTAAGCCTGACAGAATGGATGCTCTGCTAATGCATTTGGGGCACAGCTTGGTGGTCTGCATCTCAGAAACTTAAGGACATAAACTGACCCTGGTGGAGGTGCTTTTTTGGGCTGATGCTGTGCTTGTTGAGCTGGCTGTAGGCTAAATGATGAGTTAGATGGGCAGTGCTCCTAACAGACACACTAAAGGGGAACATGATACAAAGCATCCTGTCACACTGGATCTGAGACCTTGTCCTTCTGTCTGCATGCTGCTGTTCCCTTGGGCAAGCATTTAAAATGCTTAGACAAAGTCATGTCAGATGGGTGCTGCTGTCGAGTACAGTTAAATGTGTGTAACTGGCTTGTGACTCCTGTGGTAGTATCACAGGTAGCTTTGGTGATGTGGTGTAAAGCCAGCAGGTGTGCTAGTGCAGGTGGTCTACACTGTCTGCTGACACCCAGCACTGTCTTGCCTTTCCTTCAGAATTGAAGAGGAGCTTGGCAGCAAGGCCCGTTTTGCTGGAAGGAACTTCAGGAACCCTTGTGGCCACTAAGCTGTGTGGATCAGCCAACCCCTGTTCTGGTTTAAAGCACTAGTCATCTACTTAGATCACAGTTACATGTACTAGAAAGATGAGGGCAGCTGAAGAAAAAAAGACCAGTTTGCAGGTACTCTTCCCCCCCCTAGACCTTTCCTTCACTTAGTGTTATCACCAACTCTGATCTGTTACTTGTAATGCTCTACTGCTTTTGTAGAACAGTCTCTGGGGGGGGTTCTGTGTATTAAACACCCTCTGGGATCAAGACCTTGTGACTCTTGGCATAAATAAGTGGATTCCTTTCTCTGCCTGTCTGGTCTTCAGTGTGTGGAGCTGTGTGGCTTTCAGTGCAGCAAGAGGTACCTGCAAACAAATAGTAGTGTTTTTACATGTGATAAATAAAAGCATCAAACAACCCAACAAAGTGTGGCTTTGAGTTACTTTGGGGAGACTGAGGAGCAGGGTTACCTGCCTCTGCAGAATCATTCTCTGTTCTAAAGGTGTTCTGCAGGGAGCAAGACTTGGACTTGCTGTCATTGTGGCCATGGGGTGAACTTAAGTTGCTTTGTGACAAGGAGACAAAGAATTGGCTGAATGTATGTGCCTGCTATCAAGAGAGAGCTTTCAAGGATATGTTTAGTCATTTGGAAGGAGGACTAAGGATAGGTTTCTAACCCCTGAGATCATTTGTGATCCTGCAGCAGAGAAAAAGCTCAGTGGTCTTCATTCATTTATCAGAGATGAAGTAAATCCTGACAAGTGCTGTGGTTAACCTTTATCATGGAATGTTGCAGATGTCTGCTTGTCAGTCTTGTCACAGTGTTGCTGAAGAATATCAGTGACAGCCTTGGCTTTTAGCAAGAGGTTGGTGAAGTGTTAACCATGTTGAAAGTGAATTTGTAACCTCCATCTTGATCTCTTGCTAGGAGATGATGTAGCTCAGCAGCCTGTGAGTTATGGAGCAGTGCTGTTCTGCAGCCCTGAGCTTTGCTCCTAGCACTCTAATAGAAGCTGTAATTGGAAGTTGATCTGATAGCTGCACTTGAATTTTTACCCTATTAGGATCTAGGTACCATATTTCACATGGGGAAGACAAGACTTGAGGGCATTTCCAGCTGTGTGAGAGCAGATGGCCACAAACAAAAGGCTCCTGAACAAATATTTGTATTTCCAAACCCCTTGGTTTTGTTCAGGTTGCAGCTTTGCTGCTTTGGCTAGGCAGGGAAGGGAAGGCAGTGAGAGAGGCTGCAAAGTGTATGGCTCATCCTCAGTCAGTGCTTATGGTCTGGGAGAGGAGGAGGGAGAATTGTTTTTTCCTGGGATCTGGCAGATTATTCAGTGGCTCTGTCCCCATTGATTGCTTTGTGTAGTCATAGAGCAGCATCCTGAGAGTGGGGAGCAGAGTTGGAATGTTAGTCCTTTACCCAGCAGGAAAAAGCAAATTATAGTGCAGTTGAGGAGGAGTTTAAGCCAGTTCTTGCTGCTTGTTTGTTTGTTTTCCATAATGCCATATTTGTAAGGGAAAGATGAATTCCTGATTCATTCCAGGAGCTATTCCCCTAGTATGCCAGTTGCAGGGAAGTGCTTTCCCTGGGGCTGGAGATGTTTGTTGTCCGAGGAGCACAGCAGTGCCCCACTGTGGGCATTGCTTATCTCACGAGGCTTTGCATCCTGCTGGATATTCTCTCTTCTGGTTTGAAATCATTAAGACAGAAATGACCCATTTCAAGCCAGTGATGCTGGAGGGGGGTGTCACTTAACCTCTGGATCTTAACAAGCAGCTGTGAGGAGTCAAGGCAGAAGGGAGATGTTTGGGAGCTGTCAGGTGTGAGTGGCACTAGTGTGACTAATAGCTAGGAAGGGATTTAGCACATAGAGGACTGTTCTGGGAAAGCCTGGCTTCTGCAGTGTCTTCTGGGCATCGCTTTTCAGTGGGAGAGGAGGAATATTGAGCTGCTCTCAGCTGGGCTGTGGGTGTGTTTGGATCTAAGTCAGGGTTGTGCAGTGTCCAAATGAGCATGGACTGGCACCCAGTGGGAGTAAGGGGCAATTCAGACCCCAAATGCAGCTTAGGCTTCCCCACTCTCCACAGCTCCTTCAGTGCATGGACTCTGGCAGCCAGGGCAGGCACAGCTGGCTCCTGCAACAAACCTCCCTCTAAAGACAATAACCACTGCAATGAAAACATCCCTTTCTTGGGCAGTTGGCAACTATTTCTCCTTAGGAGATTGATCTCCTCTGTCAAGTCCTTCTTAAGAAGAGCTTTGCTATAAATACCAAGTTCAGCACACAGTGACTGCCTCCTCTCACACATTTGTCCTTTGAAAGGCACTGGCCTAAGCTGGTTGCACTCCATGCAGATTTGAAAGCTGGTGCACTTTTCACACATAGCTGATCTCTGAATTAGACCTGTTAAATGAATAAACCAGCTAATTACACATAAATCCTATCAAGGGATTTTTCTTCTGTCAAAGAGGCAAGCTTGTAATATATGCAAAATGGTTTAGAAAGCTTTTTAGCAGAACCATGTTAGGAAGCAAGAGCATGGCTGTGGCTGCTCTGGTACCTCAGCCAGTCCAGATTCTCAACACACCTTACCTGCTTCTCTATATTTCTACCTGGTGATTTGCTTTAATAAGCATTAGAAAGCAAAAAGAGGAGGGAAATCAGGTCACTGGTTGCCATCCAGGGACAAAACCCTAAATGGCAGCAGAGCTGTGATGAGATGAGTGACACAGGTAGGGGCTGGCACCTGGGCTGCTGTGCTTGTGTGCAGCTACATCAGCCAGGGAGGAAAAAGGAAGCTAATTCCCTGAGCTGGAACTCTCCTTTGTTCAGATTAATAGTTTGGTCCCAGCTCTGACCAAAAAAAAAAAAAAGCCTTTTACTGCTGGTTAATAGCACAGCAAATGAAGCCTAGGTATTAGTTCATTGTCAGTGCAAGGTGGAGAACTGTTCCAGGTACAATTACCAGATGTGTCACATCTTAAAACAATCAGGAAATGTCCTGCAAAATGCAGGGTTAGAAGGACATTGCTTTGGGCTGTTGAGCCAAAAGCTCAAGTCAGATGCTGTTGAACTGTATGCTCCTTCCTACACCAGGAAATCAATCCTCCAGCGTCAGATGCTGTGCTCACCTGTCTCATCAAACCAGAGCTGTAGAAAGCTTTCAAGTTAAATCTCAGAGAATATTTGGGCCAGATCAGCAAGGTGCTTGCAGCTGCAGAGGATTCAGGCTCTACCTAATGAGGCTGGAGCAATGAAAGGACTTACTTGCAAAGGAAGAAAAAGAGACCAGAATGGGTAAGTGCTGAAATGTGAGACTCTGGTTTGTAGATAAGAATTTAAAGTGTGTGAAACTGAATGATTGTTAACTCTGTCTGTGTGTGTGTGTGTTTGGAGTGAGGGGAATAAGTGAATAGGGAACAAGATTTGATTGTTGAAAATCAAGACCTAAAGCTGTAGTGTTAGAGAGGGGGAGAGCTGTGTCTGCTCTTTAATCAGAGCTTGAATCCCACTGCATAGCTTCTCACCTCTCTGTATTGTCCCCATGGAGCTCCTACTGGAAGGGCTGTGCTTTATAACAGAGAGCAAATGCAGCACAGCCAGGCTCTATTACTGTAATAATTTGCAGGGATGGCACTCTTTGGAGCAGAAGGCAGCATCAGCTTAGCAAACAGGAACTGGGAGGCCATTCTGAGAATAGCAGGCAGCCTTAAAAGCTGAGCTGAAGTAAGAAGCAGGCAGAAGGGATGACTGATGAGCAGAGAGGAGAGGCAGGTGGCCCTTTGGGGAGCTATTCAGGTAACAGGATATATAATGGAGTGATGCAAAGGGTTGAAGTGGGAGAGATCTCCCATTACCCACTGGCTCTATTTCTAGCTTTGTAGAGGTAGCTTTTCTGCTTTGTAGCCCAGCCTGCTCTTAGGATTAATTGCCTAATATCTTGGCTTCTAGGTCTTGCACAGGCCCTGTCTCAGAGAGTGTTCTGGACAGAAAGGAAGGTTACCATCCCTCTCTAACCAAGGAGAAAACAAATGAGTCAACACTAGACATTAGCCCCTGGTAGAGGGTAAGCACATCATTCATGACCTTTACTCTGGGAAACTGAAGCTGGCTGGGCAAGGCATGTTTTCCAACCCTTGGCTTATTTTGAACCAGCCATAGAGCCTGTTCACTCCTCTTGTAGTATTATGGCATCCAAAGGGGACTCCTATCTTTCAGCAGCAGCAAGGGTGTCAAACAGCAGTACTGGAACCTCCCTAGTTCAGTTTGGTACTGTTGGATCACCTCCCTGGTGAGGACAGCTCTGTCCCTGCAGCACATGATGCTGGCTGGGGTGATGATCTGCATTGTCCCTGTTTCATCCTGTTTACCTTCCTTCCCTGATTTTTTGTGTCATTCAAAACTGTTAGAAATGATTTTTGTTTTCCTGAACTCATTGATTTTTTTAAAAAAGAAGCAGAACTACAGCTGAGCAGTGGATTGGCTCTGTTCCTCTGCAGGAACTGCTCAGCTCAGTGGAATCCTGAGGCTTGCCAAGTAGGAGATTTTACAGCCTCTAATGTGGGTAAGAACAATTTTACACCCAGTGCTTTTTTTCCTCCTGCTTGCTTATCCCAGACATGCCTGATGGGATACTTGGAAGCATCCCTCACACAACAGTAGTCACTGTCTGTGTGCAGGCAGCAGGAGCATCCCAGGGGAGCCTGTGGCTGCACCCTGGGCTGCTGTGCCCAGGGATGGGACCTCAGCAAGCCCAACCACATTTGCCTGTCTCTGGAGAGGCAGAAGCTGTGGGAGGAAACCAGCCTTCCTTTGAAGGAAAATCACTGACTGCAGCACTTTGTCAGCACTCCCTCACTCATTCACAGACAGAAGGCTTGTGTAAACAGCCTGGTGTGCTGCTGGGGACTTGTCAGGCAGTGACTGAGGGGAAAAGCCCCACAACAGCACAAGGCATCAGTAAGAGCAGATGAAGGGAGTGCAGCTGCTGTGTTTTCCTCACTGGAAGGAGGATATTTGATTTTCCTGCTGCTGTGGAGACTGCAAGGAGACAGGCTGGTAGCTGGTGGCTGCAGGGAGAGAGGCTCTCTGCTGGGCAGCTAGCCAGCCCTGCCTGCCCTGCAGCAGTATCTCAGGCTATGGCCTCATGCTCCCTTTCACAGCAGGCTTTAAAGAACTGTGCCAGGCACCAGCTCAGTCCCACCACTCCCTTGGAAAGCTTTTATTACTCTTCTCTTTGTAGGGCTGCTGAAATGATTTTCTTGTAGATAGGAGCTGTGGGTGGGTGTGAGAAGAAAATGTAAGAGCCCAGCTCCTTTCTGAGCACATGGGAACAGAGCCTTTCCCAGCAGGTGACCTCTGGGGTCACCATGCTGCTGCTCACCCTGTCCTGTCCTGAGGAGTCCAGGTTTGGTCATTTCTACAGGGAGAGAGATGCCCATTTGCATTCCCTGGGTTGGTCCTGCAGAGGGACTGAAGTGCTGTCACATCTGAGACACTCTGCATGTGCTTTGTGCTCTGTGGGTAGATTCAGGCCCACACTACAAGTTCAGGGTGTGTTCAGGTGTGTGCAGTGGAGGCACCATGAGCAGCACTGAGCATCCCTGGGCCATCACCTTGTGTTTCTAAGGGGGCTGAGTCTCCTTCTCCTAGGCTGTGCTTGCAGCCCAGCAAAGTTCAGCTCTGGTTCAGCATCTCCCCTTGCTGATGCTGGCTGTCAGCAAGCAGCAATTTGAGCAGTGTAACAAGGAGGGTGAGCTTAATCCAGTCAAAGAATGAGGGAGTGCTGTTCAGCTATGCAAATGGACTGAACCTGAGGCTACTTTCTCCCCAAACACTGCTTACCCCAAGAAGGAAAGAGGAGTGGGGCAGATATTTGTACTGTCCTTTTGCTTCTCTCTCCCTGTGACCAGAGTCCTGGTGTCTGAAGTGTTGCTATATAGAGTCTTGCCTGGAAAATGCCCTACTGACATCCCAGCCTTGCCATTGCTCCTGAGGCATCAGCTGGTGGGGGAATATCAGTATTGGGCTTGGGGATTTTTGCATCAGAAGCCTAATACCAACCATGTTTTATTTGCACTGTTGTGAGTACCTACAAAATCAAAAAGATGCTGAAAAAAAGCAGTGTATGCTAAAGCTTCCTGAGCCAGTTCTTTGGAGGGTGGGTGGCAAATCCCTGCTTGCTAATCAGAGTAGAGCTGCAGGGCTTTTGTGAAGGCAGGTTCCAGGATGTGCTCCTGCTTCCATGCTGGTTTATTTGTTGATTTGTCTCCTTATTGAAGCAGGTCTGTAAACAAAAGCTGGGGATGAAAAGCTCACAGGCTGCTGCACTGCTCTCCTGTTGCAAAGCTGACTGATCCATTTTACTGTACTCCTTTAGTAAGTCCTAACCTGTGGGGTTTATGCTCTGTGGTACTCAGGTGCTTCTCTCACCTCCTGCAATAAAAAGTGATTGAAAGATGCATATTGTGCCTTTTATATAGGTCATAAAGTCACTGGCAGTGGGGAGAGCTGAATTCAGAGCCTGAAAGTCTCTTGTCCCATCAAAATTCAGAGAGCAGATGTAGGACAGGAGGAAATGGCCTCAGGAGGAGGTTCAGATTAGGTATTAGGAAGAATTTCTTCCTTGAGAGGGTTATCAGGCATTGGAACAGGTTACCTGGGGTGGTGATGGAATCAGCATCCCTGGAAGTGTTCAGAAAATGTGCAGATGTGGTGCTTGGGGCCATGGTTTAGTGGTGGACATGGCACTGTTGGGTGGGTGGACTCAATGATCTCAGAGGTCTCTTCCAACCATACTGACTCTATGATTCTAGGTATGGACAGCCTGAACCTGCCTTCAGTCTCTAAACAGCAGAGGTCTTTGTCTTTAGACAGGCAGATAGATTTCTCTGTTACTTAATGAAAACTAAACTCCTTTTGCCCAGCAGTGGAGGATGAAAAGTGTTAAGCACAGACCTCTCCAGTGGAGAGAGTCCCCAGGCAGCTGCTAGGAGGTTGTGAGCTCTCCTCAGCCCCAGCCCTACCCTGAGACCTCAGATGTGTTGCTCCATTTCTCTGTTGCTCCCTTGTCTCACCTGTCCCATGGGATGGCTGACACTTCCCAGGGAAGTGGGAGAATTTATCAGTTGGTTTTGTACAGTGCTTTGAAGATAACAAGTGCTGAGGGGGGAAAAAAGAGATGGTGCTTGAAATGGAAATGTGCCCATTCCTGTCACTGTATTTTCTCTGCTTTTAAAAAGCACATTCAAATGTTCCATCAAAGGTAGCAGTGTTGCAACAAGGGAAAGAGCAGCTACAATGGGGAGGTGAGGGCCAGAAACCTCCTCCTGGAGGAGCAGATTTGCAGTGGGAAGGATGAAAATGCAAATCTGAAATCAATCCCTCTCTCTCTCTCTCTCTCTTCCTCCCCCTTGTCCACTTTGGCCATTTGTAACAGCTTAAAGTGATGTCAGTCACTGAAGACAAGGAGAGAAGCTTGTAAATCCATTTACTACTTTGTGCACTAAAGGAGCAGCAGTAAATTTATAGTGGCAATGCAGGAGTGCCCAGATGAGGTGTTCCACATGAGCACTACAGGATGGCTTAGAAATACCAGAGCAAACCTTTGAACAAAGAGGAAGCAGGTAGGCCTTGGGATCCTGATGTACCAAACAGCTTTGTGGAGTAATCTTCCCTCCTCTGCCCTGGCTCTGAGTTTCCATCCAAGGCACAGAGGTGTTGATGCCTCATCTCCTTTCCATCCTCTCTTTCTTTGTGGTCCTGGCAGGAGCTTTATCATTGCTGCCCCTGACACCTTCCCTGTCACCATGGGGATGGGCAGCTGCCTCAAAAAAGTGGGCATCCTTCCCAAAGGGATGGAATTTAACTTCCACAGGCAGCAGTTGGATCTGCTTATAGCTCAGCAGGCATTATGGACATCTCACTTCCCTCCACTGCCTCTTCTTGACCTCAAGTGGAAATCACTTTCTGCCTGCTGTAGCAAGACCCTGTTCCTTGTGGGAACAATGCTATGATTCCAGAGCTCCCTTTCCTGCAAGGTCTGTGAGCCTGTGCCTAAACCATCACACTTTCAGTCTGGTGGAGGCAGCCAGCTTTCCAGTCTGTAATTTTAGAGTCAACTGGTCTGTACAGTGTTGGCAGCAGGAGCAGGGAGGTGATCCTTCCCCTTTGCTCAGCTTTGGGGAGGCCTCACCTCCAGTACTGCATCCAGTTTTGGGCTCCTCACTCCAAGAGGGACATGGAGGTGCTGGAGAGGGGACAGAGGCTGCCAAGCTGCTCAAGGGCTTAGAACATAAGCCTGAGGAGGAAAGACTGAGGGAGCTGGGCCTGTTTAGCCTGGAAAAGAGAAGATTGAGGGGAGACCTCCTGGCTCTCTAGAACTCCCTGAAGGGAGGTTGTAGAGAGGCAGGGACTGCTCTGTTCTCCCTAGTGGAGAGTGATAGGACAAGGGGAAATGGATGGAAATTGCCCCAGGGGAGGTTCAGGTTAGACATTAGGAGGAATTTCTTTGCTGCAAGGGTTGTGAGCCATTGGACCAGGCTGCCCAGGGAGGTGCTTGAGTGCCCATCCCTGGAGGTGTTGAAGAGCCAGGTGGATGTTGCATTGGGAGGCATCATTTAGCAGGTTGCTAGGGCTAGGACAAAGGCTGCACTCATGATCTTCAAGGTCTCTTCCAGCTGCAACTGTTCTAGGATTCTATACACTTGTGTTCTGAGCAATGTGTTGATGTTAACCATAAGAAATGTAGAAAGGAGCTAACTGTGGGCACATGCCAGTGTGTGCCCAGCTTGTCACTGAGTGAAGTCCCTGGGACATGGACCTGGGACTAACCCAAGGCACCTTGTCCCTGTGCATCTGCAGGATATGACTTTATGCAAAATAGGCACCCTTATTTTTTTGTTTCTCTTTTCCCCCAAAAGCTGTTTTGGGTTGAAAGTAAGTTTATTCTGTTTTCTTTCCTTCCCAGATTGTATCTGCTATGTAAATCACCAAATTAATTACCTTGTAACTATCCCCAGGTCTAAACAGGATATAGAAATAAGCATCAAGGGGTGATGCAATTAATCCCCCTCCTGAGGAAAGGCTGTCATTAGTCATTTGCAGCTTCAGCACTGGTGACTTTCAAGGTGTACAAGTCTCTGCTTAGATACATTTCATGTTCTGCAGATGGCCATTTTGTCTGCTCACTGCGTGCTCTGGAACATGCCCAAGTACACAGAAAGGAGAGGAACAATTGGCAGGGCTGACATTTTTTGTTCCTTTTCAATGGGATTTTTTTTTCCCCCTTTCCCTTTGCATGGTGCACATCCTGGGCTTTGATAAATGAGTCTCACTAGACACTGTGGTAAGCCAACCTCTGCTAATATTCATTATGCAGAACCCACTAGGAAATAGTCTGAGTCAGGGAAATGGAAAAACCTTTCAAAGATAAAAAAGATTTCTTTTTTTTTTTTTTTCCTGAGGAAACTGATTTAGAACACTTTACATTTCTGGGAGGTTTTTAGAATATTAAACCCAGAAATTGCAGGGTTGTATGTGCTGTCAGTGTATTCAAAACTTCATAGCAGAGATAGAAGGATTGAGCCACATGCAAAGATACAGGCAAGACATGTTGTTAGATCACAGAGAATGTATTCCAAGGTGATCATAGAATCCTAGACTGGTTTGGGTTGCAAGGGAGCTCTGGAGCTCATCTAGTCCAACCCCCCTGCAGTGGNGTGTTGAGGGCTCCAGAACTGGACACAGTATCTAGGCTCACAGTGATCTAGGAGTCTGGCATTAAAGGGTCTGAAGCTGGCTGTGACCATGCTCTGTGCCACCACTGCCATGATCTCTGCAGTGGGAATGTTTTCATCCCAGGATAAATAACCATAACTACTTCTTCCAGGAGCTCTATAAGGCACCAAGAGCACCTGTACCATAGTCAGCAGGTGCTGGCTGATACCCAGGAACTTCTCTCTTTGGCCTAGCCTCTTGGTAACTTGTTTCTCCAGTTTCTAAGACACTGCATCAGAAGAACAAATACCAGGAATCTTTTGAACAGATTCTGTTGAGCCAAAGCAGTGCTGTGTGCACTTGAATGTGTGTGTGAATCTGCTCAAATCGCTTTAAATCTCACTGAGATGATTTTTGCTTTCCTTGTAACCCATCCAGCTAGTTATCAAGGGAATGAACTGTGTCCAGGAGGAGTTCACAAGCATCCAGTGCTTTGTCCTTCAAGTGGTAGGGCACTGCCAGGATGTTTTCTAGTAATATGTGTGATAAGGAGATTCTACATGTCTGAGTTTTCTACAGCAAACAAATCAAACCTGACAAAAAAACCCCAAAGCAAAGAGTTTTCAGCTATAGGGCTGCTATTCAGATATTGCAAAGGGAAAGAAAGGCTATAATCCTTTTTGGTGAGGGGAGTTAGATCATCTGTAAAAGCCTCTCAGAATACTCTCTTCCCAGCTAATCACTGTATTGACATTTGCCTCTTTCATTAGAGCTGAGTTTGAAGTGCATGGCTGAGGTTAGAACCTGACTCATCTGTCATGCTCAAGGACTGCTTTGTAATTTCATGACTCTAGATGGAAAAAAAAACCAACACTCTCCCTTGTTTTTTAACTAGTTGGGTTGAAATGGTGCTCACAGAATGCTCAGTAGGGGTGGGGGTTGACTTCACAGTTAGATTTCTCCTCATACATTTGTGTTTCATTCAACTGACAAAGTGACTGTTATTAAATAAAAACACATTTGCAAAGAGATGATTTTAAAAAGCTAAATATGCTACCTACAGTGACTTCTAGATGTCAGATAGAAGGGCTAGCAAAGGGAGAAAGAAAGAAATGTTACCTAAAATGACAAAGAAAAAAATCCCAACGATAATTTAGGGCAGAACTAAATCAGTTTTCCATGTAATGAAGCTCCACGGCTGCTGACTGAATAGGTAAGTTCATGGTCTCTCTAATACACTGACAGTAAACTTTGCAACAAAAGGGAAGTGTCAGGAAAGTTTTATGCACATGCAGGAAACAGATCAGCATCTGAAAGGAGTCCAGAGTTGTCTGCAAGCATCTTCCTTTAGCCAGGGTAGGAATTCTTCTGGCATCACACTAATAAATCCAGAACTGCTTCACCTCATTATTATGCAAATGTATTTATTCCCTCCAAGAGTGTTTCTAAGGTTCCCTGGCTGCACTGCAGATACTTTTCTCTACCCACATGAATGTTATCTGGATTTGGCAGCAAGGTCCTCATGAAGCATTTCAACTCTTCACTCCTTGATGACCTGTTTTGTGTGCTTTCCTTTTTGCATCAGCTCTTGCTCTCTCTCCATTCACTAAGGGGCATTTTGTCTCTGGTGTTGGAAGGTTTGGTGAGTTTTTTTCTGTAATGAAGAAGCTGGAATGGTAAGAGACAAAACACAATATGATTTTTCCATAACATAAGAACAATAATACTAAACATTTGACGTTTCTGCTGTGTCTCTGCCTCAGTGGATGCCAGATGCATGACCAACAGAACTCTCTAGCTGAGAGGCCCATAAGGGAGCTGGCAAACAACTTGGGACAGGAGGTCACTGAGAGCCTGGAAGATGGGAAAGCAGCAGAGAAGGCAGGAGCAAGTGCCCTCCACTAACCTGAAAGGCCTGCTGCAACCTTCAGCAAGGTTCCTGGAGCACCCAAGCTCTTGCTAAATGAGCTCTGAGGAGGCACTGGGGACAGGCAGCCCTGCCAGTGGGTTGTGAATACTGCTGAGACTCTTGGGTGACCCCGTTTGCTGTCAAGACAGAAATTTCCAGAGGCCAGCAGCAGCAGCAGTTCAGATCCAGAATACTCAGACAGCAGAAATGTTGCTGCTTGAGATCTTCAGAAATAGCCAGGGGTAAGGAAAAGGATTTTGAGGATTAACATTTTATGTGTAGATACCTTATGTGGCATCTTGGAATTTCTCTTTGTGGATTTAGCCAATTAGCCTTTCTCTGCATCAGCAATTTTATACTTCCCAGGAATTCTGGGGGATAGACAAATGAAACATTGCAAAGATGTCAAAAACTGCCTTGTTAGAGACCTGCTAGTAGCTCCTATAGACAATATACATGCACATCAGCTATCTGACATGTAGAATGTGCCCAGTTACTTCACCATCAATCTCTCCACAGTGATGTGAACCAGGAAAATCTGCAGTTACCAGAGGAGCAGGGATGTCTCTCTGCAGCATTTGGGTCTTCCTTGATCTTCCTTGTGTTAACTAAACCTTGTACTACTTTAGCTGGTAGAAGATCACAGGAGAAGCTCTGTGCCTTTGTTCTTTGTTGTCCACAGGGAGGGCTGCATCTTTGGGAAAAGAAAGCAAGCAGTTTCAAGTGCTATTCCTGCAACAATCCTCTGGTTAAGAAGCAAACTTGGAATAGGCTCATTTGTGTGTGGTATGAGGATGTGGGTATGCCTGTGATAGCTGGCTGTGAATAATCACCCACTTCTTCAGTTCAACTCGGGTGAATCTCAGGGGGTACCCAGCTGTCAGTTATACAACACAGGAGGAAATTCCCCCCCCAAACATGCTTGGTTTTCTTTAAAAACAAAGTATGACATCAAAATGTGGTACATAACTACTGCTAATACTTCACTACACTTCCCTGTGTGGTGACATGATGATCAGCAGGAGGTTAGGAGAAGAGGAAAGAGGTAGAGAGAGGCTGCTGTGGAGAATTTCCCCATCAGAGCCAGCGACTGGAGAAAGCTGAAGGCAAGCCTGTCATTGTGGCAGTTCATACAAACCTTAATGCCTGCTTCCAGAGAGTAAGGAACATGAAATGGTAATTAGCAGAGTAAATAAGAGAGATGGAGTCAGGCTCTATGGAGGACAGCTGGAGTGTAGCCTCCCCAATGGCTGTGTCAGACATTGAACTGATGGGCGTTTGCAGACGCTTATCTAAATGAGTTATTAGAACACAATCAGCTCTGTGTCTCAACCTCTGGTGGTAATGGCCCTGAAGTTAGGCTAGGGATAAATTTATCCTGCATGTTCAGCCCAAAGAACTAAATTCCTCTGATGTACAGCCCTCAGATCTCCTTGTGTGTGCCTTTTCTCCTTGGTGAAAAACAGTTCCTACTTCCTTTTGCTAAAGGCAATAATGTTAACAGCCTCAAACTGATCTCCTGTGATACTACAAGAACAAGCCATGAAGACAGTTTACAGAGACAGCAAACAGTTGGGGTTGCACAAGTGTAATTGAGGGCAAAATCTGGCCTGACACATCCTAGTGCTTTTTCAAAAAGAAGACAGAATTCCACATGAAATTTCTCTGATCCTCAGGAAGAATGTGTGACTTCCTTCACCACCATGTGATATATTTTGCTGGCCTCTGTTCTGCAGATGAAAGGTGAAGTTAATGTTAAATAACAAGTTTGCTCTATTTTCAGCACTGGTACTTTCATGCTATTTTTTCTAACTATGTGATAGCTGAGAGATGAAGCTTAAAAACCTCCCAAGTGACCAAGCATTTTATTAATTGCTGCTCAGTAATTTGGAATTCTGCTGTTTTGTCAACTTCCTCACTGCACAGAGCAATAAGAAGCAGCATCAGCTTTTTATCTAGCAGTGCACTTATGCATAATCTTAACCTTTTGTGCAAGACCAGTAACAGTGGCTTAATGTGACTAATATGGTGTGTGGACATAAAAGGTCTGATGGACTGGGAGCCACAGCGCAGCCAAAAGCTTCTGACAGAGCTATGAAATGTTGCACCTTGTCTCCCCATTGAAGACACTTCAAACACATTTACTCATAATGCTGATAGCTGTTTACTTATTCATGAGAACAAGACAACTCAGAAGAAACACTGGCATGCAGAACGCACGTTGAACACGTACTTACCCTAGGAAGGCTACTACGTGATTTACAAACAAAGCAGTGCAATGCTCCACCAGGGATGCTCCACCTTTGTGCCGGGCTTCATGCTGCTTCCAGGGCTAGCCTGGGCTGGGCCACATGGCTGATGCCCACCCAGGCCAGCGGTACCAGGGCTGGCATGGGCCATGTGGCCGATGCCCCCCTGCCTACATGGGCCACCAGCTTAGCCTGGTCCCCATGGCTGCTGCCCACTCTGGGCCAGAGGTGGCAGGGTTAGTCTGGGTCACACGGCTGATGCCCACCCAGGCTAGCAGTGCCAGGGCTGGTCTAGGCTGGGACACATGGCTGGTGCCCACCTGTCTGCTAGGCCCAGCAGTGCCAGGGCCCAGGGCAGGCCATGCTGCAGGCAGTAGGGTGGTCACCGGGCTTACGCCCCCTATTATTTTCTCTTTCTGAGCCTACCATTGCAGCAGGGGCCGAAGACAACCTAAACTCCACGCACTCTCGGTGCTTTTAACCCCTAGCTGTTAACCACCCCACAGAACCTTCACGAGTGGTCGAATATCTGTGATCCCATCGGTGAGTGGGTGGGCGGAGAGGCCCAGCCCCGGGACCATCCTCCCCAAATCGTATCCCCAAGGCTGCGCCCAACCCACAGCCACTCCTGGGCGGGCGGGAAGCGGACATTTCTTTGTGCCCCCGAGCCCACCACCGCTCCGGCGGCGGTAGCAGAAGCAAGAACCGGGCCCGCTCCCTGCGCCCACCCCCCCCATCGCCTTCCCCCTATTCTTTTAAATCACTTCCATCCACTTCGCCGATTGGTTCCCACCTCCTGCCGGGTCACGGGGTGCTCCTCCTCCTCCAATAGGGAGGCCGGATACTGGTATGCAGCTCCGGCCTGGCTGCCTTGTTGGGTGCCCGCTCGGTGCGTGCGTGCGTGAGGGAAAGGCAAGGCGGAGGCAGCGCTTGGCTGCCTGGACCCTAGCCCGCCGCCGCCCCTCCTTCTTCTCCTCCGCCTTCCCTCCTCCCTGCCGTCCCCCGCGCCGGTCGCCGCCCCGCTCCTTGTCTTTCCCCGTTAAAATGCCCCTGGGTTGCCGCTCTTGAAAGCACCGTGAGGGGACCCTGCTGCTTGCCGCCGCTGCCGTCGCCGCCCCGGCTAAGAGAGGGGAGCTGCTCTCGCTCCCGCCGCCGCCGCCCCGCTCCCGCCGCCGCCGCTTTGTCCCGGCAGCGAGACAGAGCCGCCGTTGATGGTGTAGCTCACCGCGGAGGTAGGTGGGCGCGGAGCGGGGTAACTTACCGAGGTTTTGTTGTGGCGGCGAGTTGGGGGGTGGGGGAAGGCAGGCCCTTCCCTCCTTCCTTGTGTGTGCAGCGTTAAGTGTATTTATGTATTGTTTGGTCGGTGTTAATAACCGGGAGAGAAGAGAAGGGAGCGCTGGTTGAAGGAACTCCGGGAAAGAATGCCCGGGGCTGGACGCGGGAAAGGCTTGGAGGGGGGGATTGTGTCTGCAGGCGTCAGGCTGGGGGATAAAGTCGCTCAGCAGACTTTACAGCTCTTGCTGTGGGAGGATGCACCCACAGGGTGCTGGGTCTCGGTTTTGTCTGAGTGTGTGTTTGTTTGGGTTGGGTTTTTTTTATTCTAGAGAGTGTCTGTGGGGTGCTGAACAGAGAAAAGGTTCTCATGGGAAGGTTTAAGGGTTTTCATGCTAAGGTTTAACTTGTTAACCCCTTAAATAAAGGTGAGATGGGGAACTCCTTCAGCTTAAATGGATACCCAGGGAAAATCGGCTTAGGCGTTTAAACGATGCACTGATTTTTTTTGTGTGGTAGGTATGGAATTAGGAAATGAAGATTTTATGCAAATGCATTTAATCATAACATTTTCAGTAGCATAAGAAGGGGTGGGGTTTTTTCCTTATTTTTTTGTTCCCATTTTTCTTTGTAAAGTGTGAAAGGAAGGTGACCAGAATCAGAAAAGTAGTAGGAGGTAGGCAACATTAGAGGCTTCATTGCTGAAAGTGGCAGTTCAAGGAATGGCTGGGAAGAAAACAATATGATTCATTGTTGAAGTGTCTTTCCCCTTAGATTTATTTGCACGCACTGGTTGCAGTTATTTTGATTTACTGACTTTTTATGCTGAGTTTTTCCTTGAAGCAGTAATGCTCTGGGTGATTACAAGCCCAGAATGTTTTTATGCAGTCAGCAGGCTGCTGTTTGGTGTCTGTTTACTCCTGAGTTATACTGACCAATTATTGAAATCAAAGCTATTATTCTACTTGTGCACCAATGTAACTGAAATGAGGAGCCTCAGCCACTAGTTCTCTTACTGTGAGGGTTTAGGAAAAATGCTTTCTCAGAACAAATCTGAAGTGACATAATTCAAATAGCATGCCTCTTCTTAAATAAGGATTTTGACCAGATAAAAATGAACACTCTGTCAAAAGTTGTTGTTGGTCACAAAAGATGTTTGTCAAATTTCTGATTTATGTGCAGTGTGTAACGTTTTTTGTAGTTCTAGTATTACCACTTTGGCTTTTTCATACACTGCTGCCTTAGAATTGAGAAATCCTTGGTGGGTAAAAGGGGTGGAAGCATTTCTATAATAATAAAAGCACTTCTGGTAAATACATCTCATCTTGGTTTTATGCCTTGAGTTTGTCCCCTGAGCTGTGAACTGGGGTTGATGTTGGTGGCCTGCTTTGGATGGGTAGTGATTTGGGAGGTTTGTCTTGTTGGTTGATGAGGTCTGAAGGGAAGAGGAGGAGGTAGATGCACACAATGCCCAGGCTTGGGAGCTCATTGTTCTTTGCCGTACACTCTGCTGGGTTTGGGACCGTGCTCTCTCTCAACCATAGTGTCTTTTTCTTTTGAGAAGTGGAAGATGGGAGAAAAGGAAGCATTTTCTACCTCTTTCCTCCTTCCCCAGAATGGCCTTTTGCTAACCTTGCAAAAAAAGCCAAACAGTAAATTAGAAGCTAAAGGGCACCAAAACATGCTGTGTGTTCTTTCCTCCTCCCCTCCCAGTGCTGGCTCTGCTGCTTTCTCTGCCTGTAAGTGAATATATAGACAGGGAGCACATGAGGTGAGACGTGGAAGTACACTCTCTTGAACCTCTCTCAACTTTCTTGCATATTCTAACTTCTCTCCCCCCTCCTTCCTCCCCCTGCAAATGAAGACCACCAAACTATTGAAATGATTACTCCACTTGAGATCTGTGTATTAGCTTTGGGATGTGCAAGGAAAACTGCTGTCAGGGGGGAACAGTCCAGATAAATGGACTGGGAGGACAAAAGTAAAAGGAAGTGTGTGGAGGTCAGTCTTAGTGTATACATAGTTTCCTTCCTCCATGATTGTGTATTGTTTCTGTTTTTACAGCAGCATCTGTAAAAACCAAAACCAACCCTGGACCAATTGCAGAATCTTAGCATATCTCCAGTTGGAAGGGACCTGTAAGGGTCCTCAGGCCCAACTCCCTGCTCCTTGCAGGGTGAATGCTCGTGTGTGTGCTGAAGCTCTAAGAGCTACTGCTGCCCAAGGGCTTGAGCTTTTGGGTTATTGGGTTGTTGAGGGATGGTAAAATCTCAGTTAGCTCACTGATAGTGAGCAAACTATCAACTAGCTGGTGATATTGAGGGATGCAGAAGGGGCTGAGAAAAATAACATGTGGGTGTTTGAGGAAAAGATGCCAATGTGCTAGGTCCTTTGGAAAACAGGCAACAGTGGCTGTCAGATGTTAATCATGAGACCTCTAATTTTTGCTTATGACTCTTTAGCTGACTCCAGTGTATAATTGGGGTAAATGACTTCAATTTCCTTACCTGAATAAAATGTGGTGGTTGCCTCTGGATTGAAGATACTTTGTTGTTGTTGTATTTTTCTACCACTGGTATAGCTGTGGTGTGGGTAGTGATAATTTTAACACTATTGTGGGCTGTTGTCTGCATAAATGCCATGATTTGAGCTCACAGAAAGGTACAGTGAAAAATAGTTGTGCTGCCTCTGTGGCGTTATGATTCCTGTGAATTTCTGCCATGGAGTGACTGAGGCAGGGATAACTCTCCATGTGGACAAAGCTCTGGATATCCCTGTGGAGAATGGGAAGCATTTCTTGGGCAGAAAAGGTCAGTGGAGTTAGGAGAGACAGACCTGCTTAGAGTAATTACGTAGGTGGATTAACAAATAGTGATTTCTTTGCACCCAGGGGTTTGTTTTGCTTTCCTGGGGGTTTTGTATGCATATGCACAAGTCCATCCTGTGGAGCTGTGGGTATAGATTCAGTGCTGCTGCAGCAAAAGGCTAATGATCAGCAAGACTGTGAAGAGAGCTGGTGTGTGTAATTCTTAGTGCTGATTACAGCTTAGGTGAGAAAAATGGCTTTCTGATGTTGCAGCTTAATAATTGACTTTTTTTTAATACCATACTAATTGTAAATTTACCGTCATAGCTACAAAATGCATCTCTCTCTGTTCTAGCCATACTGGGTAGCTGTTTTGCCCATGAAGGATTTATTTCACTTATGGGAGTGGGGGGGGGAAAGTGTGCTCTGAGCATATAGAATTTTTCAAGTGTGTGTTAGTGGCTGTGCAATGGCACAGCAGAACCTGTGTTATCCTCTCAGCAGAGCTGCTCATACAATCAGATTGCCTGAGGGTAGCTTTGATTTCATTATGTGCCATATTTAAGGACACAGTAGCATCTTCCACTCTGTGGTGTTGGCATATGCACACAGTACTCAAATTGTAGCTAATTTCTAGTTTAAAAGATCATGACAATTGGGGAGGGAAAATAGTTGTTAGGTGATCCTGAAATGAGTGAGCCACTACATAAATTTGAAAAAGAGGTGGTCAGGGTTGGAGCTAAGCATTAAAAAACCCACAGCTCTAACTTTCTAGTATACAGTTAGGTTTGGGTTCTGGTTAGACTTAACTATTTTTAAGGTCGAGCTATTTTTCATTCTGGTTTTGCTCTGGAAATACACTGCAGTTGTTTCAGTTACATGAGGTCTAAAATCATCCTGCTTGACTCAAAGGGAGGCATAGTCTCTGAGTTCAGCTCAGAGTTTAAATTTAAATCAATAGGCTTAAAATACAGCATATTTATAAAAAAAAACCAAACTATCGTGGAACCAAAACAGAACAAACCCGCTATTGATTGGAGACCTCTTTATTTAGTGTGCTTTTTTTAAAAGCTGCTCAAAATGAAGCTTGTGCTCTAGTGATGTTAAGTTGGTTTATTGCAGTAGGGAAATGGGAAGGTGTGTGAGATTGGTCTTGGTGCTGTGGAAGGTATCAGGAGGAGGTGAGTGTGGTTAGATGCAGTTTGAAAATGGCATTTCCAGCAAGTTGCTAGGAAGAAAATTTAGTCACTTCTTGGAGTGATAGGAGGTGTTAGGGAGCAGGATCTACAACGCAGTATTGTGCTCTTTATGCTGGCTTGCCAGCAGCATTTTACACAAGCTTTTATAATGTTGGTAGCTGTGCCCAACTGCTCTTTTCAGAGAGGCTGATGTATGAACAAAGGAGCAAACAAGATATGAATACTGCACTGGCTCCTTTTGATTTAAAAGTCTACTGGGGCAAGGAATTGCTGTAAGTGACTGAAAAAAAACCCCAAACAGATTGAAATATTAGCTGACTATTCTGTTTCAATGGGTGTTGGGGTTTTTTTGTTTAATACAAATGTCTGTTTAGTTCACTGAGCATCCAGAATAGTACACTGACCTAGAGAGAAGTGAAACTAGCTTGGATACAAACATCAGTTTTCCTTCTATGCCTAATGGGGATAATGATGGCCTTTTTCTTGGTGAAATTCTTAGAAATAAGTGCATTTACCAGAGCTGGTGGTGCTTCTCTGAATTGTAGGCATGAAGGATTGCATTTGTGTTGGGCATCTGAATTCTGCTCAAAGTACAGCTCTGGAAATGTAGATCAGTTTAGGTATTGCTTAAATTGGATAGATTAAGAAGTAAATTTTAATGACCGAGTTATTGGCAAAAAGGAGTAGTTCTTTGACCATGTAGGTTCTTTTGTTCTTCCTCCAGAACACAAATGAGAGGCTAGCTTACTCTTTTAAGATTCCAGGTAAATGGAAGAAAATGAGTAGTCGTTCATTTTTGAGGTCTTAGTTAATCTTTGTCTTTAATCTACTTAACTATGTTTAAAAAATTATTATAATGGTATTATCACTCCCTGATACTGAGAGTCAGTTTTGGCCTGCTTCACGTCCATAACAGGATTTCTGTTTGATAATGATGAATGTTACATGCTCTTTCCTAGTGCATGCAGTGGAGGTTGTGTAAATTTATTTTCATGAGCAGCAATCCTAATGCAGCTAATGTTCTAGTACTTCTTCTGAGGGCACAAGAGCTTATAAAATCTTATGTTTGTCCCCTCCATCCCTCTTGCCAGTTAAAATTCCTCATTCCTTTTTTGTTCCACTGTCCATAACAGTTGAATGGGCAAGTAGCATGGATGTGCCTACAGACTAGCTGGCTGCCAAGCATAACTTCAAATGCTGGTTTCTGTCTGGCCATGCCTTAGTGGGGATGTAATTAATTAGGATTTTTTTCCCTATCCATATGCTGGTTTGCACAAAACTTTCAGGAATGTTGGTTATTGCAGGGCTGACTGTCGTGGCAGGCTGGTTTGAAATTCATTATGCACCAGAAGTTACTGGCATGAAATGAGAGGATAAGGGAATTGGGGAGGGAGGGAGAGGGGGAAGTGAGGTGGATTAGGGAAGTTTATTTTTGCTGTGAAACCAGGTTAAAGAAAGAGAAAGGAAGTTCTGTCATCTCGAGCTAATAAATATTTCTGTCTGCATGATGAGCAGTTTCTCCTTTATGTTTGTCTGTTTCTCATGGCCAGCTGTTTTGGGGTGGAAACAGACAAGTTCGTGGGCACTTGGCCCATCTTCCTGCAGATCTTCCTTCCCCTTTTTTTGAGCTGTTTGAAAGCATTCTTGGTGATTATAAAGTTGCAGCTAAAGGCATTGAATCAGACCTGTGATGTCAGAGAGGTCTGCTCTGTACTGCTACTGAAGTCACTGTGGTCTAGGGAGACATCCTGTGACTATACTTTGTGTTAAACCTGAGCACTTGGGATTATTATGGGGTTGCACCGCTATGTCAAGCGGGGTGATCTAGTCTTGAGCATGTTGGTGTGGTGGAATAGAGAATTGAAAGACAATATGTTGGTTTCTATCAAAGCCTACTATTTTGGCAATCAATTTATTCCCTGGTTTAAAGAAAAATGGCAAGTTCAGTTAGCAGTTAGCTATGTATTATAGGATGTTAGGGGCTTTGTGCTAAATATCAAAGATATTAAATGTATGTACTTAAGGATTATGAATCTTCTTAAACAAGTGCATATATGACATGAGTCTGCTGATAGAAAAAAAATCACAAGGGAGTAGAATGCCCATATTATTGATGCTAAAATTCCTCTTTATATTTTCCTTGATTTAGGAGTCTTCCTTCCTTCATGCATGAAAAGTGTCATGAATATGAAAGAAGTGATTTTGTTGGGGTGCTTTTGTTCTTGTTTTTTATTTACTTATTTAAGTAGTGGTGCTCATCTGTGCTTTGGAGGTTTTTCTCACCCACAGAACCCACTTAACCTTCCCTTGGAATTCTACTTGTGTTCCTTTGTAAATCTTCAACTTGTTTTCCCATCCTCTCTGCCTGCAGTCGCATTAATAGAGGTTTTCAGCTCTTGTTCAGGTGCATCAGCTTTGCTGAGCTCCTACTTCAGCATGATGTTCATGAAGTATGAATGAGACTTCAGAAAAGTGTGGAAAAAAGAAGTATGAACTCCCTGGTTAAGGCCTAGTATCTGACAAGATTCTGCAAAGAAACCTTTGCTTTGCTCCTTGCTGTTGGTGGATTTAAAAATGAGAGAGAGCACAGGTTCATTAGGTGAACAAAACACACACAATAGTTGTGTGTCCTTCTGGTACCTGATACAGCTGTGCCAGGGTGGTACATCTCATACAGAAAGGAATGCAATGTCTCCATTAGAGATCCTCTAATGAGGTCAGTGCAGGAGACTTAAACACTTAATCCTCATTTTTACAAACTGAGAGTGAGATGCAGGAAGACTAATTTATGTCTCCAAGGTCATTCATTTTCATGAAACTTAATAGATCTGCCTCTGACTGCTCCTTAAACCACTGAATTATGTTACTTGCCTTCTAACATGAACCCTTAAGATGAGAAACTTTACCCAATGACAGAATGAACTTCAAGTTACCTATGCACTTAAAGATTTCTGTGAGTCGAATGCCCAGTCAGTAGGAGTCATTAGGAATTGGTTTGGGCTGTGGGTTTAATTTCTCATGTTTTATTTGTAAGACTTAAACTATAGGTTTATTATTATCATAATAATATATTTTCTGTTACTGGGATCAAAATTGGAATGGGCATGTGTTTAGTGAAGTAAAATCAATTTGTATTTTCAAGTTTTTCAAGAACTTGCTCTGATTTCCCCCTTGTATCCGTGGTTAAAGGGAAATGCCCTTCCCCTTTCTTGTGCAGTGTTTTCTGTGACTCAGTTTCCATGGTAAATTTTATATTCCCTGCTGCTTAATTCAACTGAACTCAGGGCAGAAGCTATGGAAGGCTTTCAGATGATGTGAGTGGAAAAACTGCTACAGGCTGCTCTTGTGTTGGCTGGCCAAAGCTAGGGTAGGGTATTGTTTCAAAGGTTAGGCTTTAAATCAAAGAAACTGAGTGAAAAGGGGCAACTGTGGATAGCTCCATGAAGGTAAATGGTTGTGAAGAATCCTAGATGGAGTATGGTAATGCAAATAATTCTCCTGAGGCAGAGATGCAAATAAAACAGCCTGATGTGTGAGTAACAGCAATATGGATTTAGGGTTTTTCTGTTTCTAGGCTGTCTCTTGGTGTTGAGGGGAAGGTTGCAATGCATGTGTCTGGATGAATGTCTGAATAATATTTGGATTAGAAAAGGGCCAAGTTGACTGTTACCATATGCTCTTGAAAGAAACTTAGGCAGAGTCCAGGTTCTCCTCTGACCTGCTGAAACTGTCCTGGTTGCTGTTTCAGTGTCTTCATCAAAGTTTGAAGATATTGTAGGTGTGCAGTAGACAAAATGATAGTGGTGCAGGTAGTCTAGATTTTTAGTTCACAGAGGGGTCCTGGAATTATCAGTGACATCTTACTATAGCTCAGCTGTCCTTTAGCAGCTCAGTAGGAATGAATGTGGCTTGTCGTTTTTACCATAATATGTTAGTTCCCCTACTCTTGACTTTGGGATTCTACCTGCTGCTGTTATTCTTTGGTGATTAAGGTGAGCATTTGAGGGTATATTTCTTTTTTCTGTGAGTCTCTGAGGATATGTTTCTTTGTGGGTCTGTCACTATCACAGCTTACCTTCCAGGGCTGGCTTTGTTAAACACAGTTCTGTAAGCAGCATATCTGCTCATTCTTCTGGTTGGAAAAAGTCATTTGATTCTTATTTCCTGCTTCTCTTCATGGTGAATAGAGTTAGTCTTTTATTGTTGAATTTTATTGTCTAACTGCATGCTTCTTTCCATGTCTGCAATGTATGAAAAATGACACTGGCTCCACTTGTGTTCTCATTGTATGTTGCTTCTGTCTGTGCAGGCTTGCTTCAATTAATGAGAGCCCTCTTCTCTTCCCTGCACTAATTACTCAGCAAATAACTACTTCCATAGCTTTTGTCCCAAAGTACAAGTTTAGTAAGATGTGGAAAGTAATTACTTTTGTGTGTGTTTAGTGAAGTCTTCTGAGTCCTGCTAAGTTATATTCACACTTTTGCTTGCTGGGACTTTTCTGAGACCCAAGTGCACATTAGATATTCCTGACTAGAAACAAAGGCTGGGAGGGATTATTAATGAATGAGGCCTCTTGTTTATGACGTTGTGTTTGAAATGAAACATGCTTCCTGTATTAAATCCCAGAGATACTTTAATTAGGTCATATATTTAATTCCTGAAGATGATAAAGGATCATGCTGCAAGTAGACAGCAAGAGAGACTGGAAAGGTTGCCTGCTGTTAATTCATAACAGGAATTTATATGTCATTGGTATTGCAATACTTGGAATGTGCTCCAGGCACTTGAAAGCAACACACTACTTGTTGCATGGCCTGGAGCTGAAGAACTCAGTGCAGTTGTGTTTTTTCTGCTTGTGAAATAGGTGTGATGAGACTTTGCCATTGTTATCAGGAAGTTTTATAGGTGTTAAGCAATAAGAAGAATGTGAAATTGTTGTATCTGTTTACTTGGCTAATCTGAAAACATATATTGATTTAGTGGTACCTTATGTGTTTCCTCTTTGCAGTGCTCATGAAATAGCTAGTTAATGCTTGAAAAAACAATACCAAAATTGCTTCCAAACCTAGCAGCTTGGCTACCCCCAATAGAGAGAGAATTTCCTAGCTTGCTGTTTTCCATGGTTCTCAGAACTGTTTTATGCTGCAGTTCTTGTCCTGAGTCAAGTTTGCCTTTAAAATAAGCTTTGTAGGAATTACTTTAACTTCTTGCTCCCTGGTTTACTACTTTGTGCTTTCAGCAGAAAGTGTCTGCCTCTGTGCTTTGTAATAGCAGGATGTCTCCAGGTATTACTAATGGAGAGCTCCTATACTTAGTCTACTTCTTGGTACTAATTGACTGTTTTCCCATTCAGAGAACAATTCTGAATCAATACTGGGAATACATTCTGAGGAACATTCTTTTTGCCTCCTTGAAGTGAATGAAATGGGGATTTTGCTTTCAGGTGTACAAAGGTGAAGCTATAAATGTTGAATGAACCTTCTGAGATGGAAAGAGGTGGTGTCACCCATTAGTCAGCTAAGGAAAGCCACAAGGTTATTTCCTACCTACACGTTTGCCTTTAATAAAAACATGTTCTTTAGAGTCTGCTTCACCAGAAACATAATTTGAACCTCATTTAAATATGGTTCTTTACAATCAGTCTGTGGCTCAGTGGGTGTATGTAAAATAAAACTTATATCCTTTCTAGCTTGCTTCCTCTCCTGCCCCTAAGTGAGAGGAAGGAAGAGCTCCAGAGAAGAAAATTAGGCAGAAGAGATTAATACTTGCAGTGCAGAGAACTGACTGATCCTTCTGTGATCTTAAGTTTGTTTGAAGTCCAACCAAGTGTATTCGCTGTGTAGCTGGATGTTGTTTTGAGCTTGTATAGCCTTTCTGCCTAGTCTGTGATTAGATGAGGTGGTGGCTATAGTGAGTTGATGTCATGATTAAAACCCAAATATTCTTTAAAATGAAACTTGACATTGTACAAACATTTATCAGGGAGCATGTCTGGGAGGGAAAAGGGTTTTGTTGTCCTCCTTTTTCTGGAAGTACTTAGGATGAGGATGACTGTGCTTGAGTTCATGAGTTGTTGAATGTCGTGTGGTTTGTGCTTTTTTATTTTTTTTACCCCTGCTAGTTTGGTTTTTGACTCTGCTACTTTGGGGTTGGTTGGTTGTTTTTTGAGGGGAAAATGAAGGCAATATCCACTGTGTTCACGTTCCACACTGACAGTACAGACTTAAAAGCACTTCCACTGTAGCAGCAGAGTCCTTGTCTGCAGGATTTCAGTTCAGGCAAATGTCTCAGTGATAAGAAGTATATTAAATTTTGAAAGCAGTGGATTTTTTTTGTGGGAAGAACCTATTTGGGTAGCATCACTTTGAGATGTCCCTTTGAGACTGCTGCCTCCTTAGTTCCTTGATGGTAACAGCTCTCAGGTCATCAGTTCCTACTTGCAGAAATAAGAGTATAGTGGCCAGTCATCCATAGCACAGTCTGACTTGTGTAGCTGTGGAAAAATGTCTTGTGTTTCAGAAGACTGCAGCTGGTAAGTGTTTGTCAGGAGGAGCTTGCAGAGCATGGTACGTGGCTGATACGCTTGCTCTAGTGACTTGATTAGCTATGAATTTGGACTGTAGATAAATTGGCTGTCAGGGCAGGCTCTGAGTATTGTCTCTCTAGCTCAGAAGAAGTTTTTAACCACTGGTATCAAAACCTCTGCTACTGTGGGGACTGAACACTGCAGAAGCTTGAATTGGAAGTTTTTCACATTGGTGAGAAACTGCTTAAAAGTGTGCAGAAAACATGATGTTTTGGGGTAATGAAATGCTTCATTGAAGAGGAGGGAGATGATATATGCGATTACAGTGCAACATCTAAAGGAGCTGGTTTCAAAATGGGAAAGAAGTTCCTGTGAGCAATAGCATTCCTCCCCAGTCCCTTCAGGAGCTGGATATCCATCTGAATTACATTTTCCCATTATGATCAGTTGAGTCTATTCCTAAAAGACAGAGACTTTGTATAGTCTTGCTTTTTTTTTTATGATCTTGAGCTTGAAGAACCCTGTGGTAACTCATTCAGCTGTGTCTAAATTTTATGCTCTCATGGAGGAGGCAAAAATAACTTGCTCTGCATTTAGTTCAGTGAAGTGTTGTAGCTGAGGCATGTTGAAAGAAACCTGTGTTAGATGACAAGGTTTAATTTTGCTTACTTGTGCACATGTGGGGTTTTTTTTTCCTCAGGCATGGGATTTCTTGTTCTTTTCTCAGTGTAAAAAGAGCTCATACAGTGCCTTTCATCACAGCATAGTCTAATCCAAAGGGGAGATTATATGAAAAACTTACTGGTTTGGGGAATGTGCTTCTCCACAAGAAGAATGTCACAGCTCACCTACATCCCACTTCGTTCTGTGTGTGTCAGGATAGTTCATTATAGATACATTTACTTTCATATGCTAAAGAGAATTCCTTTTGTTGAATAACTGTAAATCTCAGAATTACACAGGTGAAGTCTTTGAGGTGAGAAATTGATTCAGATTTGGAATACAGTAAGGTTCCACTTCTGTTTTGGTGACAGGTGTCATGGTTAGCACCACATGAAATGGTAGAGCAAGACTTTGGACTTCATTATTCTTGATCAGAGTAGCGAAGAGATGGATACACACAGCCTATTGAGTGTCCATTGTGTGCTCAGGGTTGACTTAACTGGACTGGTTATTGCTTGCCACAGGTATGAGGCAGTGGCTGTGGTAAAGGTAAGCAGAAAAAGCTTTCTGGAGGCTTTCTGGCAGTTGGAAATATTTTAACTGGATTTAGAAGAAGGGGAGAGAGCTGTGGAGATGATTACTAGGGGAGCTTGGGAGTGCAAAATGTATTTATGGAAACAAGCCAATATTTAAACAGAACTCTAAAGACCTGTCTTCTGAGCAGTTTTTAAATGTGAAAAGAGCTCCCCAGTTTGAATTACAGGGCTCTGGTTAAATGATTACATGAGGAATGTTTAAAAATAGCAAATGTATTTTATGTCCAGTCAAATAAGGTTCTTGGCATTCAAATCTCAAATGAAATCTATGTTGACTTCCATCTGACAGCCAAGTGACACAAATTCTATGTTTCCTGCAGGAAAATGGCTTTTTAGTTTAGATTAATTCCATTGTAGCCTGGAACAAAGAATAATCTTGTACTGGGCTTTCTAACAGAGTAGGATGCATAACTCTGCAAGCAAGCTTCAGTTCAGCTGTTTAAAAGATGGGGTTTCTTTAATGCTAAGGCAAGTTAAAATTTGTGAAAACTCTTTTTTTTTTTTCAGTGTGAAATGGTCTGTTGAATGCTTCTTTAGCTTGTTTCTTTGCACTTCAGCTTGCCAGATTAACAGAGCTATTAATAATCACCATTTGTGCTTTTTCAGCATTAAAGAGCTGGTAAGCGTGGAGCTATATGTAGTTTGTATTTTTAATTAAACTTGTACTGGGATTATCTTGTATTACCAGTTACCTTCTAGAAGATTATGTTCATAAAAGGTTCATGAGTTGTTAAGTGGAAAAGATTAAAGTGATTGTTGGCATGTTAGTAGAATTATTTGTTGCCTACGCAGCATTTGTTCATAGCTTTAATTTGCCAGTAATGGCAGACAAGTAAAACGCAAGCATCTGAATTTTAAAATCTCCCCTAGCTAACACAACCAAGCTCTGTTTTGGAGTGACTTTTTCTTTATTATTATTTTTAATGTGCTGTTTAGTTGTTTAGAAATATTGAGTGGAAGAGCACAGTGTTTTTCAGTGTTGCTGTGCTCTTCCTTTGTGCTGCCACTCTGTGATCTTTGTGATCACTTTGTGATCAGGGAAGTGTTTTATTAAAGACTAGAAAAGCACTTAAAGCAGGGAGGGCACAAATGAGCATAAAGAACTGAAGAGCAGATTCTGGAGAAGATAGCTTCCTTGCTGTACTGGTCAGTTAGTGAATATAGGGAAGGTGCTGAAGGAATTGTGTGCTGAGATGACTGATGTGTTAGAGTGCAGTGCTTGGTATGGTTGTGTGCATCTAGATCGGTTCAGAATTAACTGTGAAATAGGTTGCAGCACTAATGAAGAATACAGTGGGTGTCTCACTGCTGTTATCAAAACCCATTAGCAAGTTTTGCTGTGCTTGAATGCCTTTCATTGTTATGTTTTCTGACTCATCCTCCAGCAGTGTAAGTAAATGGCATCCATTCTGTGCTGATATAAACAGTTCCTATATGCTTGACAAACAATGATGTTACAGTTTGACTAAACATCTGTTTAGCTTTTAATAATGGATACCAGGCAGGTTGTAGAACTTCTAGCCACACTTGCATTTATTTTAGCTACTACAAGAAAAAAAACCACCAAATCTAGAAGAGGATATGGTAAACTTTTACCTTACAGATATGTTATGGAAATACTATTTTGAAAGGATGAATTTTTGTGTAGAATAATACGTTATAAAGCCAGTTTCCAGTGTGTTCTGTGATGCTACAGAAATCTATTGCACTGTTCTGCCCTGTATGTCTTCTAAAAGATAGTTTCCCCTCCTACTTTTAAAAGGAACTTCCCTTGTAGTTTGAATTTGTGTGGGCTGGGGGAGAGGGAGATGTAACTGTATGTGAATAGATGGGAGTCAGTGCATCCTAGCAGGCTTGTGCCAACATTGTGCAATATTAATGCTAAGCCTGCTGTTTCAAAGTGATGATGGCTGTGAAACTTGACATTACCACTAACTCTTCCACATGCTAATACACTGATCTCAAATTGGGAGATGTTTGAGATGATTAAGAATTCTAATCTTAATTGCTCTTTGGTTGCCAAAAGTGTATTCTGTTAACAATATGTCCAATTTATCTTCATCCAGCTTTCCTTCTGCCCCATAATGATGGCTGCATTATGTTGTCAGTGTAAACATGTGCCTAGCTTACTGAATTTACAAAAAGACTTTGTGTGATGTGACTGTATTTAGAGGTCGTGTATTGAGTGAGATGTGTGTGAGGTGAATTTCAAAGCTTGTAAAAGCAGTGACCATTCTTGGAGATCTGCTTTGAACTGTGAAAACACAATTCTTGTCTGTAGCAACCTGCAAAACCAGACTTTTGATGAAAGCATCACTGTGTTTGGGAACAACTTATATACAGATAATATATACATGATAGCTAGTCACCACATGGTGGCAATTTTCTCAGTGAAGGAATTTGTGTGGATAGAAATGCTGAACTTCCTTTGCTCAAACATGAAGAATGCAAGCATGCTTTAAGTTAGGCATACTGCTTGAACCACTCTGTATTCCAGATGTAGTGAGTTTGAGAAGGGATATAGATCAGAAAGGACTATCAGGAGAATAGCATTAGCTCTCTCTGAATTCAGTATTTTGTACATGTCTAGCTGGTAAGATACTAAATGCAATTTTTTCAATTATAAAGGCTTAGCAAGGTTTAGAGATTTTCTGAGATTCTGAAATGTGTCCTATTTAATACATAATGCAAAAGGAAAATCTGGTTTCTTAATGCAGGAACAGGAAAATGGAAGCAGCTGCAGCATTATGCCACCCTGATGCAGCTCTGAGCCGACGTTTTTAGCAGTAGATTAAATATTGATACCTCTTTCTTCCCCCCTCACCTTTCAGTCCACTCTTAAAGCTTTTGCAGTAGTTCCTAAGTCTTTATAAAAGAACTGGTCAAGGGGGGGAAAAACCATGTGAGCAGTTTTCTTCTATATATAGGTGAATCTGTGAACAAGAAAACTGCAGAAGTTTAAGCTCAAATGAAACATATTTGTATTGCTAAGTGGCAGCATGATGTCCCTTGACTGCATCAAAATCATACCCAGGATCAAGTAAACAGTATCTGAAATCAAACTAGTAAAATGAAAAATAAATGTGTAATTATATCACAAATGAAAGACAGATGTTAGGAACCTAGGGATTATGAGGGCTGGTATGAAAACCATGCAACAATCTGATGCTTGTTTGAACCATATGTTACTCTCAAGTGTGAGCTATATACCACTGAAACTGTTCAGGATACTGGAAAAGACATTCTTATACTTCTGAGGATTAGGGAAGTAGAGAGGTTAAGAGGAGATTTATAAGGCTGTCAGAATATTCTACTAGGACTGGAAACACTTGAAATCAGTAGGACAATGAGCTGTCTACTACAGAAGATGATTTGGCCCTGATGGCAGGGTGTACAGGTAGTCTGGCTCACAGTAGTAGCAAGGTCACAAAGAGTTCTTACATTGTCACTCTTGGCTTCTGTGACTAAACAGCTTCATGTAGCTCTTTTAGCCCATCCTCAGATACCTCACATCTATAAGCTAACTGGTATTTATGAAATGGATTCGCTCTTTCTATCAGAGAAGCTGAAATTTCACAATACTTAACAGAATCTCTCTTTTGAGTGAGCTAAAGGGGGCACTGTGCAGCATTATAACTGAAGTGGAGTTAGAGGATCACTGAAAATGTTTTCAGGTCCAACTGTAAGCTCTGTAAAATATGTAGCCTGCGAAATTTTGATGTCTTTATTTAGTCCTTATTGTGGTGAAAATTAAATCAGTGGAAACATTCCTTTTGGTTTTGTAGTGGTTTGTCTAGCTGGCTGGGCTGTACCAGTGAGGTGGGATGCAGACTGGAACATCTATAGTGATAACCCTGTGGTGTTTCCCTGTAAACTCATAATTCTAAAAGCTTGATTTTTGCACAAACTGGTCATAGTTCTTGCACTTCAGTGTCAAGCTCTGAAAGCCCACGCAGCAGGGAGATTTCCAGTTGTGCTAAGTAGCCCTGGCTTTCCTAAACAGCTGTTCTTAAGCTTCTGTAACTATGACATGAATTCTTCAGCTGAGTGCATCACTGGAAATGGCAATGCTGCTTGGCTTAGCTGGAAGGATCAGATCATTGGCATTCAAGGGACAGAACGTGGTCGATATTCCCCAATTCCAATAAAACTTGGCAGCTTTACAATGGCAGCCAAGCATCATGCCTGGAGACTCAACATTTACACAGTTGCCAGTCCTAAGTCTTCTGACCTTCTTCAGTTCATCTCCAACTGCCTGCTAGGCTCTTGGATGTTCTTACTGGCTAGTGTGAAACTGCAGGAGTGAGTTTGGGTGTTCCCCCCCCAGTTTGAATCTGAGTGCCTGCAGCTTAAAGCCCTTCTGTGGCTGCTGCTCTTTGCCTTAACTCTCCTGTGTATCAGTGTGTTTGGAGTAGGCTTATCTGCATCCTGACTGCTGAAAGCTGGGGTAGAGAAGGATGGTGGGGTGTGAGAAACCACTGCTGCAGAGCTGCTGTGAGGAGGCAGGAAAGGCAATAAATGTATAGCTCCATGACAGAAAGCTCTGTTCTCAAGCAGCACGAGGAGAAAATAGTCATATTCTGTGACAGCAGAATCAATAGGGCTTCTGTTGAAAGGGATGAGAATTTTTATCTCTTGAGGCTATTGTTGAGGGCAGACTGAGGCAAATGTTTAATGGGTTCATGCTTTTGAAATAATTCTGTAACTGTAAGGGAGAGGAACATGCTTTTAAAAATGGAGTGAGCAATTATGAGAAGGAGGTTAGTCGCCACTTCTGTAAATGGTTCCCTTTGTCAGAGTGGAGTATTCAGGATGTGAACGAGCACTGGGGAGTCAGCAGTCACAGCAAGCACAGAGTTTCTGTTTATCTGTTTATTTTGTGCCTTCAGCTGTGGTGTGTGTTGATTTACCTGTCTGCAACATGGGGATGTCTGTCCTGAAGAAAGCACAACGTATGTACAGAGGTAGAACTTTGTCTTTCAAAGGGAATCCCTCTGCCAAATCTAACTTCAGACACGCGTGATAATACACCAGCATCATCTTCATTCTTGAATTCTGGCATTTTGTTTGTCCCACAGGATAACTTGGAGAAGAAGCAGTTCTGATCAACACTGTAGATGGACTATGCTAGAAGTTTCAATGTAGAACCAGTTACTGAATGCAAAAGTATTAATAAATATTTTTAATACTTATTTGGGGGTTGGACTAGGTGACCTCCAGAGGTCCCTTCCAACCCAAACCATTCTATGATTCTATTTAGGAATAATACTGGTAGCATGGATTACTTCGGAACACAATGGTATATGGGAGCAGTGAGAAATGGGCTCTTCTAAGTCTTCCAACCTGTTTATCCTGGTGCCAAGCAGATGAAAGAGTAACAAATGATTCAAGTATAACATTCACATGCATGAAGTGTTATCACAAACTGTACTTGAATATAGGAAAACTGATACTTCTGCCAACTCATGAAGGTTGGGGCTGTTTTTGTGCAAAAAACTTGAAGTGTGTGGATGCTGTTTTAGCTTTTGACAAAACAGTTCTGGATAATATGGTGTTTTGGCTAGGCATGCAGCTCACTGAAACCTGGGAAGGAGGAGTGAGAAATTCAGCTCATGCTCTCACTCTTGCCTCCTTCATATATCTCTATGTATGCATATATACACACGCACACACACTCTGCTGTGGTGTTTATTATGCAAAGGAGGAAAAATGAGTACTCACTGGATTGCTAGGGTGGTTCAGCAATTTCTTGTAACCTAGTAGTTTTGTTTCAGATGGGAAGTGTTTGCTTAGGTCACTTGCCAAGTTTGACACTTCCTTGTTTTGTTTTTAAAACGCTTGGAGTAGGAGAAGCCTTTGTTACATCTTCACTTCAATTACTCTAGTGGGAATCGGGAAAGAAAACTGCCTCTTTTTTTTTTAATGAAAGAATAGCTTGAGCTTCAGAAATACTAAGCTGAAGTGATATTTTTTTTTTCCCCCTTTACCTTGTCAAATTAACATGATTGCATGTTTCACTTCTTATGCTAAAGAGTTTCTGATCTTCAAAGGCAACTTTCAGAAAGACATGCTAGTTCAGCCAAGGAGACTAATATTTTAGAAGGTATATTACCAGTAATAAAAAAGGCAGAGTTATGATAGTTTGCATTAATTTTAATAACTTTTTGTACAGCTCTTGAGTCAAGATGTGAGAAATTAAAGGGAAACACGGCTCTTGGTTTGACTGCAGTGTATTTATACCTGAGGTAGCACATTATCTCACACAGGTATAAAGGCTGCAAGAAGCATTGTTGTGTGGCTTGCTGTAGTAGTGCTGGAACAGAGGTGTGAGTTCATTTTGTGATCTGTTTAGGAGTTGCACGATTAGGCTCAGGGGAGACCTCTCAACAACTCCTTGAAAGGATGTCGTTGTGAGGTGGGATTTAGTCTCTTCTCCCAGGTGACTAACAATAGGATAAGAGGAAATGGCCTCAAATTGTGCCCAGGAAGGTTTAGATTGGATGTTAGGAACAATTTCTTCCCTGAAAGAGTGGTTAGGCATTGGCCCAGACTGCCCAGGGCAGTGGTGGAGTCACCATCCCTGGAGGGGTTTAAAGAACAGAGAGGTGGCACTTTGCACATAGTTCAGTGCTTGGTGGGGCTAGGTTGATGGCAGGACTGGACATCCTAGAGGTCTTTTCCAACTGGGTGATCATCTTATTGCTTCTATTTGATGTCTGTCCTTCAGATGGGGCAAGAGCTTTTTTCCTGAAAAGCCTCTTACTTAATGAGATGAGTGAGGGGAAAAAATAAGTGAAATGAGAACAAAACAAACCAGAAATGAGTCTGTCTTGTCTGCAAGTCAGAACTCTTCTGGAGGAGGTTAGATGATTCAGTGTTATTGTACCTTCCTCTGCCTTCCAGTGATATAAATAATGGCTTGTAGCTGGTGTGTAAGCAAGAGGGAAGGAAACTAAGATTCTTTGATATGCTCTAAATATTGTTTAGGAATGAGAGTTCCTCATGCATGTATCAGCCTTTTCATGAAGCCTCAGTTATCCATGCAGTGCATGCTTTCCAAGAAGGTGCAAAATCAGAAACAAATGTAGGTCTTTCACTTGGCAAGTATGGGCTTTAAGTAGAATGTCTAATGAGTTCCTGTGAAACGTCAAATTCCATTTGTCATGATAGCCATCAATAATGCACCAGATGTTTTGACTACATTTAGTCTTGTATTAAATTAAACATAGGCAGAGGTGCATGAAGTTCATCTTTAACATTGCCAAGGCTGATGCTGTTGACAAGTGCTTTGTGTGTTCTGTGGGGCTGGGTTTTTTGGGGGTTATAACTGTGTGTGTATATGGCTTATGTGTTTGTAAGTGTCTTGCTGATAATAAAGAATTGCTCTAAAATTAGTTACCTTCATTCAGATAAGCTTATACTCTTTAAGTTAATACTGCTTTGAACACAGTTTTTTCCTTCCATCCTGTCAATCAACTCTTACATTATTAGTTTAGTAAGTAATTACATTCCCTATCTGCATTTTACTTGCTGAAATGGAGGCAAGGTTATAAATGGTAATAATTATATATAATGCTTCTGTTATAAGGTAAGCAGAAAACTTCAAATGGGTTGTATCTTGTATTTAATAATACCTTTGTCTAAAGTGCAATCCCCAGTGGTTTGTTAGTGTGCAGTACACAGCCTCTGCAAATGCTAACTAATGCGTTTAGAATTGTTCCTGCTAGGAGCTGATACCAAGACAGTGGCTGTGGAGTGGAGGAGTGGCTGCAATGTGATTCTTAGCAACGTGTGGAAGCAGGAGGGTAATTAAGATGGCAAACCTTGGAGATCTAACATCCCCTCCCTCTTCCCTTTAGAAAATCAGCCCCATCATTGGAATAAGACTTGAAAAGCCTGCTCTGAAGCCAGAACAAACACCCTGAAATTTTTATCATAATGTTGCTTTTAAAAGTCCTAAATGTCCTCTATTTAAAATGAAATTCTTTTGTATTAACCTGCTTTCATATGCTAGCTTTCACCAGACTGCAGAATTGCCTGATTTGACTTTCTAATGTAACTGTAATGAATCTTCTGGGAAAGGGAGTGATTGAATGCATCTACTGTGCAACTCCATTGTAAAATATTCTGTCAGATCTGCTATATTTCTGATTTTTTTATTTTGTTTAGGGAGGGGTGTCCCTGTCAGGTATTAAAACCTAAACCAAATGTATTCTCTAGGGAACTTCAGGAGCTCAGACACTACAGTGTGTAATATTGCCTTGATTAAATATATTTTCAGCATCACATCCATAAATATGCTGGGTGGGTGATGGTAGCACAGTTCTATTAAATTGAGAGGTGTGTATTTGGAGAGAAAAGAATAAAGATGAACATTATTGGCAGATAGTCTTGTCATGGGCACAAACAGAACTGCTGCCTGTTATGCATGCACAGAGAGCAAGGTGAAATATCTGGTAGCCAGATAAAGGCTGTATGCATCTGGGTATAATAGCTCAATAAGGACACTTCTTCTATAGACATTGTTGTAAGGTTAGCATTCTATTCTGCCTTTTAATGTAACAGCTGGTGAGCTTTTTAAAAGGGATTTCTGTGTTAGACATTTTTTCTCACTGGTGTATCCATAGTGTTTGTAATTGCTATAGTATAATGCTGTTTTATGTGTGAAGGAAATGGAACACTGGAGTTTAATTATTAAGAATTTATTAGTTAAAACCTCATGTTATAATTAGCCAGATGCTCCTATTTTGAAACAATTAGCTGTAGTTAATGTTTTTAAATAGAAGGGTCTTGCATTTAATGCTGTAATAGGCTTGGCTTTGAAGATTTCACTCTTTAGAATCTGAAGGCTAATGTTGAAGGTAGATTTTATTTTTATTCTGAGAGAGGCAGTAATCTTACTGAAATTTCAAGCTAGGTAAGTGAATTTGAAGAATTGGAGGGTTTTTTTGTTTGTTTGTTTTCCTTAGCATGGCATTGAGGGTAGAATGTGTGATGGCAGTTGTTTGTTTTCCTTAAGTAAAAGATATTTCTCTAATGCAGTTGTCTGTGTATGGACTTTATTTATTGTTATGGGGTTTTGTGTTTGCTTGGGTTTTTCAGAGATAATAAAAGGAGAAAACTGTGGCTGGCTTAATTGTTCCATTTTATCCACAGATAATCTAATCAAATAGGCAACCATCTGATAATACATATGTAGGAGTTCTATAGGTATCTGGGATGAAGAATGTGTTTAGTTTTTGGTCATGGGCAAGTATTTTTTTGTAATAATACCAGTTTGAGTGGTGTGATGGAGCATCTGATGGGCCCTCCTGAGAGAGGATGATTATACTGGAGAGATATCAAACTATGAATCATTTACACTAACCTCTTGTGAAGCACAGCTTGCATTTTTAATGAAGGATGATTGCATTTCATAAACAGACCTTTAAAAATTAAAATAATATTGATCCTCTTTCATTTAGCTCTATTAAAACAGTAATCTATATATCTCCTTCTAATAGCTACAGGACAGCTGTTTTTTTTCAGCATCCACCAAAGTGTGCACAGACCTCTAAAGAGAGGGTGTATTTTGATGTATAAATGCCCTCTTGTTCTGCAGTTGGATTTGCACAGTGACTTGTGAACAAAAAGCCCATTTGAAAAACATTCCATATATCATATAGGAAAGGGAGGGAGAAACCCAAGTATCTAGTAGTCAGCTTTGCATCCAACAGCCATTCCTTTCATGCCTTTATTTCAGGTCTGAAACTCCTATTATTTGCACTCTTAACAAGCTACTCCCAGGGAAGGCCATGCCCAAATCCAGTTGTGTTGTCTGTGCTGGTACCTTTTAAGGTGATATATGTAGTCTTGCTTTCTTTGGTTCCTATAGCTTTGGACTTCCTACGTCTTCAAGAGGACTTGTGCAACAAGTAGAGCTGGGCAATGTGGTTCTTGAGCTGGGCTCAGTATCTGAGTGCTGCAGCATGCAACTGTCTCTTGAAGCTATTGCATATCCTCATCATGGTTGTGATGTTACTGTAGCTGCTGGGGAGCCAAACTCCTTGATGCTTGGAGGAAGCAAGTGAGCAGGTGGAGTGAGAAAGATGTGACCAGACTGTGCTGCAGTGGAGCTGTAGGATACCTAGGAAGCCATTGTGTGTGTGGAGCTTTGTGTTCAGTGCCTTTTGAGTCATGGAGGCATACAGGTCAGTGTTGGCAGTATTGTGAAATAGTCTGAGTCAGGGAAGTTCAGACTCTGTCTCTTTTTAGAGAGTAAGAACCTTTGGATCTTGGTGATGAGCAGGTTTAATGTCTTTGCAGTGTCTGAGGAGATGGGAGCCTTTTGTAGGATAAGTAGTCTCTTGAATTTCCTTTCATTGTGTACATTTGTGGGCCAAGGTTATTTTAAGGCCCTGGGTTCAGCTGTTATGCTTTAAAACTGAAGAGTAAACAGAAGCAGCAGCCAGTGTTGTGCTAGATGTCCAGAGTAGATTAGATTATTAGATTGTTCTAGGATTATTCTAAGTGATTTTCAACATAGAATATAAGAAAAGCATTTCCCTCACTGTTAGGAATTATTGCATCATTATTGTTTAAATCTTACAGTATGTATGTCACTGTTTCTTCATAGATTGCAAAGTACTTCACAAAAGAGTGAAGTATCAGTCAGTTTAATTCTGGTACTTGGAAAGGCCATGTACGAGAAAAAATGTATAGAGCCCGAGCTCGTTGGTTGTTTCAAAGGTGACTTACAGAAATGTGTTTTCAGAGCAGTGGCTGGTGTAATTCCTAACTCTGCTTTGCATCTCTGCATGTGTGCCTGTGATGTCTTTGGGGAGGGGATCATGATATGTCCTTTAACAGACAGGATAGGAAATAGTGGCAGTTGGAACTTAAGGCAGCAAAATAACTGAAGAGAATTATCTACAAGTGCTAACTTCCATCTTGGTGGCTGATATAACTTCTCCTGGGAGGTCAATTGTGCTTGAAGAAGGATTTCCCCAGCAGCATATTCACCTGACAAGGCTCCAGCTGATCTGTTCATTCAGAACAGTTTTGTACAATGCCCTCTGCTTGAAAGTAGTGAGCTGAAAATTGCCATGAATAAAACCAGGCAGTTTAGAGATCTGTGGCAAAAAGTGTTTTATTTGGGATCTGATGTTGAGTCCCATGACCAAAGGGCATATTTAAATGTAAAACTGTTTAACTTTAAAATGCAGGTAGCATATTGTAAGTTGGAGACAGATAAGTAGAAAGCATGTTCTCAAGCCTTGAAAGACAGTATAGTTTCTGTATTTATTCTGTAGGGAACCTTTTTCTTTTGTCAATTGAGCTTGGCAATTGAAATACAGGCTGGTGTTGTTCAGAAAAGATGTTCTGTGAACCTGTCTCCATATCCTGTCAGTGTTTTCCTCTCCCTTCTTTTCCCTCTCGGGTTTCCTTTCATATAAAACTTAATTCCTCAAATCCATTGTAGGAGATTGACTTGCATCTTCCTGCCTCTAAAAGAAGTTACACACAAATCAGCCTTTTGTCAGGGCATTTGAAAAATGCAGCCTGCATCTGGAGTCAAAGGCTTTCAAACCTGTGTGTGTCACTGCTTCAGCATGGAAAATGTATTGTACAGGTTCCTGTGTGGCAGAGTACGTGCTGTGTTTATCTAGAAATGAGATTTTCCTAGCAGTTGTTGCCATTTTGCATTCTGTTTTTGTAATCATCTTTGATAAAATGGCTTTATTGTTCACTGATCAGGTGTATCCTGACATAAATAAAACATTGGCAGTAATTGGCTGTGACAGATTTTCAGCTCTCCCTCCCCTGTGCAGTGTGTGCAGGCACTGACAGTTGCAGGAGGCATCTCTAGAAGCCAGTCCTCACCCAGGGCTGTCCCAGGGGTAATTGGCTTTGACGGCTACTGGTTGCTGCAATAATACTGATCCATGAGCTTGTGTGAGCTGCATAATGCCTCAAGGATTTTATACCCATCAAGATGTCCTCAGCTGGAATCATTTTTTCCCCTGTTTTTTTTCAGTGGCAGTTTATTAAAAGAAATGCTTGCTACACTTACTGTGTGTTTGGGATCTATACAACCTCAGCTGTCATGGTAGATGAAAACACTCTCCTGCAGTTCTCTGCAAAACATTGCTGTGGGGATGCAGCTGATACGAAGAGAATGCCTCCTGCAATTGATGGGAGACACTTGCAATTCAAGTCTCTTATTTATGGAGGTACATTGAGGTNTGTGTTTGGGATCTATACAACCTCAGCTGTCATGGTAGATGAAAACACTCTCCTGCAGTTCTCTGCAAAACATTGCTGTGGGGATGCAGCTGATACGAAGAGAATGCCTCCTGCAATTGATGGGAGACACTTGCAATTCAAGTCTCTTATTTATGGAGGTACATTGAGGGTTTTCAATTGCCCTGTGATAATAAGACCTGATAGTCTGTTGGCAAGAGCACAGCTGCTTTGGATGCAAAACTTAATAAGCTGTGAGACAAACCCCAAAATGTGAAATGGCAGAGATGGACATAAGTGAGGACCAAGTAGTTGGCAGTTATAACCACAGCTGAAGGCATGGTAACTTGTTTGCTTCCTTAAGTAATAACTTAGATTTCTTTTCCTGTGTCTGGTGGAAAAAAAAATAATCTCCAAGTTGGTGATATTGATCACACTTGATCTTATTAGGACATTCTGAGAAATGTGAATCACTGCAAATCCACCTTGGTTGGATTCTAATCAACAGAGAGACTGAAGTTATTGAGTTCTTAACTAAAATTGACACATGGAACTGAAATGCATTAAAAGTAGTTGTTAAAAGAGGATTACTTTTTTTCTCAGCTAGAATTACTGGTTGCTCATCACTTCAAGCAGAATTTTTGTGGGTGAAGTGTTGGCTGGAGTGATTTACTATCTCAGCAGCAGTTGTGATTGTTTTGGGGAAGGGAGTTTGTGTAAATATCCCTGTATAACTTTGTCCTTTGCTAATTTGAAGGCTGTCTGTTTAGAGAATTGATTCTGAAGGATTCCAGTACAGGAAACACTATCCACTAGAGCAGGGGTACAATGGCTGAGAAGTACCTGCTCTTGAAATGGATACTAGTGCTTGCTTAAAATAAAATCCTTCTGGCATACATCAAACCAGCTTGCACCTGCAGTGGGATCTGGATGAGTAATGCATCTTGAAGTATGACAGTGACTCAGGGAAAGGTCAGGCTTTTCTTTTTGGCTATGTTTCAGTGCCAGAATCATAACTCACTAGAATTATTTTAACTCAAGTGTGATAATTCCAGTGTGGTTTATGGGTTTGTAGTCATGCAGTACCAGCATGCTTTGATTACTCTTCTGGGGAAATATCAGATAACTCATAGTGAGATATTCTGCATCTTTATTTTTAGAAACAAAACACTTCCCAGAGAAACACAGATGTTTGGAGCTTGCTAGCTTTGAGTTGAGGGAAGGTAATTCATTCCTTCTTATGCTGCTACCAGCCACCCAGTGTTGAATTGTTTTTGCTAAAGGGAATTTCCTCCACTAGCTGTTGATGTGTAAAAGAAGAGAAGTGATATAATCAGAAATGATTGTGGTAAGAATCGCAGAAGTCCCTGTCAGTAGTTTGAAAATTCCTAGTGAAGACCCTGTTTGCTCTGTCTTTTAAATGAGCTATAGCACAATAAGGCCCCCTGAAGGAAGGGGTTTTCTGGTGAGGGTTGCTTTTTGTGTTGTTTGTTTGCTGTTGCACAGGCAGCATGAATAATTGCTAGGCCTGATCCATACACTGTTTGATACAAGCAAGAAACAAGTGCCAGGCAGTGGAAGCTAATTCATGTGGTATCTGTATGGGAGAGCATAAATGTGGGAGATTGTTGCACTGACCATCTCTGCAGTGTTAATATTAGTTAGAATAACTGTCAGGAAAGGTCACAGTCCTGCTGATCCAATGTGAAAGCTACACAATCTTGTTAGCAGATACTGTACCACATGAAAGAGGATTACATAGCAATAAATGGTTCATCATGTATCTTTTTATTGCTCTCCCAAGGAGATTGATTGACTTGCAGGTGTATGAATGGCAAAATATAAAACTTGAGTTAACATATTTTCTTAATGTACACTTCATGTAACACTTCAGATGTGCTCTTCTAAATAACCTCTTAATGATCTACAAGCTTGCCCTGCCTTAAGAAGCTTAAGGCATTAATGTCAAATTACAGACATAACTGCAAAGAGTATTTACTGTATTCAGCATGCAGGAGAGGTAGAGAGTTGACAAACATGAAATGTATTTCTAAGATTCTTCTTCAAGGAAGAATGACAAGTGTTACAATAATTGGATGTTAGTACATTGTGAGTGTGTATAAGGCAAAGATAGTCTTCTGTTTGCTGAGAGTTTGGCTAAGGATACAGGCAGAGCTGCTCAGCAGCTGAAGGTGTTGATTTAGTTCTACATTACAGTTTCTTGTATGTCAGCAAAGTCTGGAAGGATAACAGCTTTACAGTCAAAAGTGTACCTGTGCAGTAGGTTAGTTTTGGTGTGAGGGAATGATAAAAAGCCTAAGAAGATTGTCTGTTACATAATGCTAATGGAATTATGCTTGGATAAACACATTAATATGAGGGAGGGAGAAAATGCCCAGACTTTAGCTGTGGGAGGCATAAATGTTGCTGCTGAAAACCATGGCATAATTTCTGAATTTGGTTT